>BFEA01000015.1:6538306-6552287 GCA_003427395.1 Chara braunii | reverse complement strand
CGGGGCCGCGTTCTAAAAGGCCAGCGAGGGGTGTGTGTGTGTGTGAGAGAGAGAGAGAGAGAGAGAGAGCGGCCAACAGGTAAGTCTCCAACCCCGCGACCGGCCTAACACTACTTCCATCGATAGGATGAGCAAAATCGAATTAATCTTCCACCAGAACATCGAAATATACACTACTACACACACACGTGTGTGCGTGTGTGTGCGTGTGTGGGTGTGTGGGTGTGTGGGAAGTGTGTGTGTGCGTGTGTGGGTGTGTATGTTAGAGAGAGAGAGAGAGAGAGAGAGAGACCAGCCCATCGAATCAATCTTCCTGCGGGCCCACGTTTGAAAAGGCCAGCGAGGGGTGTGTGCAGGTAAGTAGTGTATATTTGGATGTTCTAGCAGAAGATTCATTCGATTTTGCTCATCGTGTGTGTGTGTGTGTGTGTGTGGAGGGGGGGAAGAGGGACGAGGGAGGAGGGAGGAGTGGGAGGAGAATTGGATGAGCAAGAAGAAGAAGAAGAAGAAGAAGAAGAGGGGGAGGCGGACGTGAAAGCCGAAGAGGAGGGGGAGGAGGAGAAAGCAGTCGAGGGGAAGGAGGAAAAGGATGAGGAGGAGGTGAACGAGAAAGCCGAAGAGAGGCGGAGGATAAAGGCAAGGAGGAGGACGAGGAAAAAGGCAAGTGGAAGGGAGGGAGGTGGAGGAGGAGGTGGATAAAAAACTCGTTTTCTTTTTCTGCATTCCTGTCTCGTTTTCTTCTTCGTTTCGTGTCTCAACTTTTTTTTCTTTTCTTTTAATTCTTGCGTCGTTTCCTTCTTCCTTCTGTCTTTGATTCTCCTTTTCTTTTTGAGTCCGTTACAGTTAATCGATCAATCGCCAATCATCAATCAATCAATCAATGAATCAATCTCGACCAAGGTCAATCTTTATTGATTGATTGATTCATGGAGAAGGAGACTAGACCCAGAGGAGGAGGAGAAGTATCAACGACGGTCTGGTGTGGGTCGGGGAGGGTGGGGGGAGGGTAAAGGAGGTTTGGGACGGGACAAGAACGGTCGGGGAAGAGGCAGACGACAATGGAGGCGCGCTGAGGAGAGGCATGCGGAGGGAGGTAAACGAACGGAGGAGGCAGGAGGAGGGAGGAGTGGGAGGGGGGGATGAGGGGATGAGGGGACAGCCGAGTTGAAGGGAGGAAGGAAGACGGAGAAGGTCGTTGGAGGAAGAAGACCGTGGCATACGGTTCGCCCATTGAACACAGGAAAAGAAATGCTATACGGTTCGAGGGGGGAGGGGGGTGAAATAAAATCTGGTATTTGTTATGCAACTCTTCACAGTCGCGGAATCCCAAAAACTAAAATATGAAAACAAAAATGCTACTCAGAAGACAGCACGTTGTCTACGAAGAAACGAAAGAAACACAGGGGAGAAAGTTCATGGAAACGAACAAAACTAGTGCGGGGCAGGGTGGAGACCAGCCGCAAGCAAATGAAATGGCCACAAATGCAAAGCGACCAAGAAGGCAATACAACGAAGAAGACCCAGTGAGGACAGAACACAAGGAAAACAGCTAAGGAAACAACTCAGGAGTTAAGAGAACAGAGAGGGTTGGAAAAAAAGGAAAAAAAAAAGAAAAAAAAAAAGGAAGAAAGACAGTAAGGTGAGAGAACATCATGCAGGCTGAGAGCCGTGGCGGTGCAAGGCTTCCACATACTGAAGATGTCCTTTTGCGACAGCTGCACTCAACCAGGAAGGGAACAAATAAGCTCAGCAGTCCCGAGAACCACAATCAAGATGGGAAAAAAGAGGTGGAACGGACAAGGAAAACTGTTTGGGAGTCGCGCTAACAATCAATGTCGAAAAAAAAAAAACAGTTAAAAAAACTCAAAAAAAAGGACGCAAAGATACCAAAATATGGTCAGGATTCTCGCTGCAGCTAGAATATCACACAGTGAAACACCGAGATCCACAAATCCGGCACCACATCAATGCCAGGTCACCTCATACAACGACAGGAAAAAAAAAAAAAGGTCATCCGCATTTGCGCTGAATGTCGCTGGACTAGGAGAAGAAGACTATATGCCTCGCTGCACTACTCTCGAAATGTGCAAAACGAGAGTGTCCGCTAAAACATGGAAAGATGCACGGCCATGAATTTTGTTTTTTGTGCATGTAGAAAGTAGTGCAGCGAGGAGCTATATGCGGATTCGGCTAGAACATCGAAATATACAGTACTACACACACGTGCGCGCGCGTGTTTGTGTATGAGCGTTTGTGTGTGTGTGTGTATGTGAGAGAGAGAGAGAGAGTGTGTGTGCGTGTGTGTGTGTGAGAGAGAGAGAGAGATAGAGAGTTTTCCATCGATGGGATGAGAGACGCACTGGTCGGTGCCTTGCTCAACCAATCGATGCAAATCTCTCTCTCTCTCTCTGTCTGGGTCGTGCTAGGGGGAGGAGTTCATGCGAGCCAGAGAAGGGGGCCGCCAAGGAGGACGAGGAAGTTGCGAGGTTGCACACGGGGGAGGAGGAGGAGAGAGAGAGAGAGAGAGAGAGAGAGAGAAAGAGAGAGAGCGAGAGAGAGAGAGAATCCTTTCGGGGGGGAAGTGGTAATGGCCTTTTCGGCTGGCAAGTTTGTCTTATGCCCCTGTCAGGTGGGTGTGCAAATTCGCTTGGCCTTTTGCAAAGTTGGGCGGCTTCTGGTAGGGGTACATAGCAAAGATGATATCCAACTGATGGTGTTTTTGTCATCGTCCAACGCCGCAGCGTAGCTGCGGCAGGTCCACTTGTAATAATAATAATAAAAGATGCGATATGGCCGACCAGAGGGGACCAGCCTGGTCAACCGGCCGGTAGGACCGGTCCGATTTTGTTTGGGGGAGTGGCCCCTGGTCCTACGGGGTTCACAGCATTGGTTCACAATGCCTATGAAAAGAAACCTTCGGCTTTTCCGACAGGTTCCCAACCTTCCTGTGCTCCCTCCCTCTCCCCCCTGCAACCACCCCTTCACCATACACTACTTCAACCTGGCCTGCATTGCCCCATGTGTGTTAAATTTGAGGGTCATACGACCATACCAAGGCACCTGAAGGAGATCTCAAATATTATCGGTAGAAATATCGCACAATCAATCCCAACAGTTGTTTTTCTAGGGAAGTCTTCCCATGAAGATGGATACTTACATGAAGCTTTTTTTTACCTTAGGAGCTCAGAATTTGTTTCCCCCAATGCCCTATGACTATTTCCCAGAATTGTGGTATTTTCCTGAATCTCCAACTGCGGCCCATGGACACCCGGTGCTTGCCAAACGAGGCCATATGTACTTCGCATACTACTGGGGCATACACTACCCAACACCCTGCACATCACAGTGGCAATTCTAGTTTCCAACGTTCCAGATCCGGCTGAAATGCCTATCCGCAAAGTGGGTATCATCTACACTAGGTACTCACAAGCGAGTAAAATGGTTTGCAAGTACTAGAACTCAAACGAGCAATAGCTATTCAAACAACCTGACAGTATCCCCCCCTTTTTTAACGAAGAAAAGAGTGACGGTCCCATTGAGCTGACCGGCCCCAGGCCATCTTAGATGTTTTACTCAGTTGATTCCGTCAGGGTTCCAAACTCAGATCTGTTTATAAACAGTTATACGGGTGTACCATTCAGCAAAGTGGGTATCATCTATGCTAGGTACTCACAAGTGAGTACACGGCTTCCGAGTACTAAGACGAGCAATAGCTATTCAAACAACCTGACAGTATCCCCCATTTTTTTAACAAAGAAAAGAGTGGCAGTCCCCCCATTGAACTGACCGGCCCCAGGCCATTTCAGATGTTTTATTCCAAACTCAGGTCTGGTTATCAACAGTTATATGGGTGTACCATTCAGCCGCCTGTGCTCCCATAAAGCACAAAGAATATGAAAACCAGGCATCACACTGACAGCGATTAAGACTGAACACCATCCATGGTTGGCCTCAGGCAATGTTAACAAGATCACCTTTTTTTCTCCAGGACGTTCAGTGCTTAGCTCTTTATAGCGTTCTAGTGAACGATATTTTCAGGCTTTGGGGGGGGTGCAACATAGAGGGAAGGAAGGGGTAGAAAAGGAAACAACAACCGTTGCTCAAAATGAAACAAAACAACAACAAAGGGAGAGAAAAAAAGAAAAAGTGAGACAATCTTTGGTCCTCCAGGGGCTTCTCACCATCACCGGTTCAAAGATTCGCACAATTGCCGCAGACATCGTCTGTATGCTTTGCTTCTATCGTTGCCACGTCAACGTGAACATCCTTCAAGCGCTATCTGATGAAAGCTAGACCATTGCAGCCAGTTGTTGGAGGACAACTCCCTCCTCAAAACCCACTGTTGCGCATGAACCCAGGTGGTACCAACCTGCAGGCCCAGTCCCACAAGGGCTCGACATTCGTGGAAACCTCAGTGCTGCAATATTCGCCGGCCTGTGGATTATTACAGAAGGGACCGGCAACCGAAGTCGGAAAATTCATGAGGGGTACAAACCAAGGAAGAGCGGAGGATATCCGTCCCCTTATATGTGGTTAAACATTCGCACATCCACACTTCTAGCCTTTCGGAGGCAGACTCATACCTGTCATTGGTATCATAGGGCCTGCATAGAAGAGAATTGGCAATGTGCCAAGAAAAGCCACGAGAATTCTTTTCTGAATGGGGGTAAACAAACAAACAAATAAATAAACAGCAGAAAATTATGAAAAGGCAACGACAAATGCCCACTAAAATGGAACAAGTGTGGCAATTGTAAGAGCTTCCCAGGATGATACGTGATCTCAATCTTCTGAAAAGATTTCGTTTCTGTACGCAAAGGACCAAGAGCTCAACAGGCCAGAGAGGCCTGGAGTTCAGACAAGCAATACCCAAGTACCAGGCTATCCAAAATTTACAAAAGGGCCTTTAATTCTCCGAACTGCAGATTCAAATAGTTGGATATTACTGGTTCTCATTCTGCTCGGACCGTAATGACGTGCTGCAGCTAACACTGGTATGGTCTGCTTTACTTGACTGCAAGAAGGACATACCATTCAGATCCCCAAGTCCAGAAAAGAAACCCAAGCAGCGGGTTTTCTAACTTGCAAGGTTCCTGACCTTTCTGGGAAGCCCTACTATCGATTCTGAATGTGCTTACACTGCAAGGAGGGACTCTTGCAATAGTCAACCAATTCGCAGACTGAATTGCTGCTGCCAAAGATCCAATAAAAGGCCATTGCCCGTAAGGTAAGATGCTAGAGAAACCACCAATGCTCTCAGTTGTGGCATTTCAAGGTGGTGAGCAAATTGCTTTCTCACAGACCTGCAAACATTCATGAATGGCGGTGTTGATAGGAGGTCGGTAAACAGCTATCGCTCGCAAACCGAGACAGTATCGCTCGTGAACCGAGAGAGAACAAGATGGAAATCTATCACGTGGGAACATAGAGAGAACGAGATGAAATCTTTTGTGTGGGAACAGATAGAGAACAAGATATAATTCCTTATTGCTCCTAAAAAGGCCAAGATTTGAGCAGACTACACAAGGCTAGGCTAATTCTCCCAGCTTATTAGATCCACATACGAGCTCTTCATCATTCCTCATCTCATAAATACACCCACCTCATATAAAACAAAATGCTAGCTCTCGAATGTAAACAAAATGCTCGCTTTCTATTGTTTTTAATAATTTGAGGGCACCGACTGCAATTCTTAGTCCTTAGCCTGATCCATCCATTTCGTCACATTCTTGCTACGATGCCTGATCCACTTTTCTCCAATATGTGTTACCATTTCTACACTCCTTCCCCCAGAGAGAGGCTGGCTCAACCCGCTGGTGGTCTGCCTACTTCCCCGTCTGTATGTGAATGATTAATCCACAGTGGAAGGCTGGTTCATCCTGCTGGACTGACCGTTTCCACTGCTCTTACCCCTGTTCATCAGCCTTCCCCATCCCTAACGGTCATCCCTTATTTATCATATCCCTCCTTTTTACTCTCCCTCCTTTTCTTCAGCCCATGATTCTTACCCTGCTTTTTAAGCCTACACCTTCCTTTTTTTACCGTGCTCTTTCTACTCCCCTCTTCGAAACTCTCACCATCACCATATCCTCCTACATCTAATGTTAATTGTTACCCATTTAGTCATTAACATCTTTTCGCAATACCCCATAACACTCTTTGCCATTCCATTCTACCTCAAAACTGCCTGCTCACCCTGCTGGTCTGCCTGCTCCGCTGCCTCTCACCCCTTTATTCATCCTACACCTCCCTTTTTCCAATGCGCTTCCTATTGTCACTACTCTTCCTCCACCCGGTCACCATACTACAGCCATCGTACCTCCCCCTCTCCTCTCACCACGGGCCAGGGAACACCTGAAAACACACTTTAACGTGTGTTCGCACAGACATACACACACAAACAAACACGTGCACACATGCACCCACCCACACGAAACCGCCTGTCTTCCCCTTCCTCATCCTTATAAAGCATTGTACTGTTGTAACCCTTTCCCCACCCAAAGGCCAACAGCCGCTCCAGTCTCCTTTTCACAAGCAAGCACAATCAAATGGAATCGTGCTATCCTCTCATCATAAAACACACCGGATTAGAAGACAGCAGCATGGACGTCAGATACACATGCAGAGTTCGGTATAGCTAAAGCATCACTCTTTCCCGAAGTCCTTTTTCTTTCCTGCAAAAGGAGCATGGAACAACAGGACCATCTCCCACAATCTTACAAGCGTTATTGGAGCCAAGACTACAAAAGGAGTATGGAACAACAGGACCACCTCCCACAATCTTACAAGCGTTATTGGAGCCAAGACTAAACAGAACCTCGGCCCTGCATCTTCAAATAGGCACCCTGAAGCATAGGTTGGCAGTTACCCCAGCATCAGGAGGTGAAGCCAAATCCAGCGGCCAGGACACTTCATAATTTCAAAGCTCTACAAGCAGACTATTTCAAACGAGAGTTGGTGTAGAAGTCCTCAAAGCACGAGTACATGGACACCTAGGCCGCAGGCCTGACACCTCAAAATTCTGGAGGCACGACACGAAAACGCAACTGCCGATTGAATTTATAAACGGCGGACTCAGCGTTTGATGTTTCGGCCTCGTTTTCTCGTGGCGACGAGTTTCGGACTGAAAGGCTGGGGCCGTGTACTTGTGGTTCAAATATACCACATGTCCATTTCCCAGCTATTTTGTTTCCATAGTTAATCTGCCACGCTGGCAAGGGCTCGGCATACCAGATCAAAATAGCTGGCTGCATCAGGCAGAAAGAAAACACTTTGCGCGCAGGTTGGTTAGTTTGAATTTGGCCCACAGCAGCAATCCAGGTGGGGCTGGGAGGCTCCAAGGGACTGGCGGTTAAGACCCAGAATCAGATCCAACAGCCAGAGCACTTCATTTTCCAAAGCTCAAAGACCTCATTTCCAAAGCTCTACCTACAAAAAGATTGTTTCAACCCCGTGCTGGCCTGTAAGTTCACGGACATCGGCAAGATATAATAATAATCCTAATTCGAGCAGTGAATTCATAGGTGGAAAGGGACCAGTCAATACTGCCGACTGCAAAGCAACAGATTCCAGCTAGTAAATCTTCAAAACACAGCAAGAGGAAAGGAACCAGTCGAAGCAAGACATTCCAAACTACCAAATTTTGGAAACACCTGAAGAGAAAACAGTTCAAAAACATACACCCCAGAGGGCAGGGATGTCATTAATGGCAGATATTATTGTGCGCAACTATGTTTTAAACCACCAGTCCCAGCCACATTCCTCCTAAAAAACGCGCTTGTTACCCACAGGAAAACGTGGAGCATTCCCCATAGGTAATGCTGCCACATCAAGGTTCTACAATCATAATGGTAAGATCCAACCTGAACAGCATAGCTGTTACATGCCCAGTTGGGCGATGTACATAATACCCAAGGATCTGCAATGTGATGAAAAGTACTGAATGGACAATGCAGTGCAAGTGAAATCTCAATGAGCAGTGTACATTCTGATACATACAAAATGGTGCTTTACAGCGCAGTGGAAGACTTAGATACTAGTTCTGACCTGACCGGGACTGACCTCTCGCACGTAGTACAAGATAGCGCAGCAGAATACTAGAATACTAATGACTAACCCAATCAATGTTACAACGCAGACCAAACATACGTCATTCTCACCACACAATTGAAGGGAGCCTGGCGCTATACACAGGAAGAGGCGCCAGATCCATTTCATGCACAGACAAAGAGGAGAGGATCAGAGGCGCCAGGTCCATCTCATGCACAGACGAAGAGGAGAGGATCAGACGGAGAAGAGGAGGGGAGAGATGGGAAAGTCGTCAACACCAAGTCTCGTTACAAGTCCCAAATAATCCCTCGTCAAAATGTCTGAAGTCCAATCTCGAGTCTGGATCCAAATGTCACCAAGCTCTCTCTCTCTCTCTCTCTCTCTCTCTCTCTCATAGTCTGCTGATGCAGTGAAGTCAGATACCGAGAGGGTGAGAGGGAGATGGTGGACTGAGAAGAGGAAGAAGAAGAACTCTCTTTCTCTCTCATATGCCAGGTACTAACCTGTGAAGATGGCGCTGTGCTGCAGGTACCTCGAAGACGAGCTGGAGCAATGGTGCTGCACACAAGTCTCCCTGGCCTCCCCGCCCAATCTCTCTCTCTCTAGTAATGCTACAAAGCGCCCAGCGCTGAAGACTACTGCTAGCGCTACTACTAGTCCTGCAGCGCTCCTCCAGAGTGCTGCTGCCGAATCCTGAAGACTACCTCCTGCCTCCTGAACTGCACATGAAGTGCCTGGGAAGTACCTAGGAACTACCAGCAGCCTGCAGGGCGGGCCAGTCCTTTATAGTACGGGCCCGTCCAAGGGGCTGCTCTTGCCAATGCCAAAACGTGCCAGACCCTGGGGTTGAATCTCAAACGAAGGTTGTCTTGAAAATAGGTTAAAAATGGCCTGAGCTAAAACCCTGGTTTGGTGCCTGAGTTTTGGGGCAGACCGAACTCATGAGGGCCCGGAAATGGCCCTCAGTGCTGAAAACACTCAGGGCCGGAAAGGCCCTCATTTAGCCTGAAACGACACAGGGCATATAAGCCCTTGTTTTCAGGCTTTCAGGCTGAAACGACACAGGGCCTGTAGGCCATTGTTCAGGCTTTTGGCCTGAAAACGTCACGGCCCTGGAAATGGCCCGTGCAGCCTGTTGCAGGCGCAGCAAGTAACAATAGCCTTATGGAGTTTATTTCCTATTTATTCTATTAGAGCAAGATGACAAAAACAACCACCGACAACATTCAAGCCAATACTTTATACTTGCAAAATTCAACATGCTTTTTCACTTACCTATCTATGGAAGTCAGACGACTCATGGTGGACTAACCCAAAAAGCACCTACATTTGGAAACCACTGACACACTCGTCAAGAATCGGGCGGGGTTCTACACATCTGCAGAAACCAGATAGTCCCCAAGCCCTAGTGGATGGCAAGTGTGCAATTGTTGAGAGCATCACTACAACTTGTCTATGATAATCAGCACAAGATTCATCCAACCTTACCAATGCAGGATGTATGCCCTGTGTGCACCATTGTAACCAGTGAAAAGCAATGCGTCTCCTTGGACTTCGTAGAGCTAGCCCATGGTTTTCATGGGCCACGAAAGGCAGTCTGGAGAATCAGGCTATCCACAAAATTACCGACTATAACCCTCCTGCATGGCTCGGGAAATGCTAGCTGCCCAAGGCATCTAGCAGGAAAATGGTGATATGAATCACCACACGAAGAGCTGACTCCTTGGGCAACACAAAACATCGTCTACCCTTCAAACCAACACACATACAACTGGTTGATATCCGTCGCTGCTGAGGCAAGCAGACACATACAACTAGTTGAAATCCATCGCCGCTGAGGCAAGCAGTTTATTAAACTTTATTTGTATTTATGGGTTCATTTACCCGCAGACTGCCCCCAACCTCACCCCATTTCCACTCTCTCTCTCTCTCACACACACACACACACACACACACACACACACACACACACACACACACACACACACACACACACACAAATGCACAACTGAAAATAACAGTTAAGGGCATTCAGCGCTTTAGAAATGGCGGATTACACCAGTCTGTGCAGTCCTCTTTTTTCCAACCCGCTCTGCTGCCAAACCCTAACAAATAAACAAGCCGGCATGACCGTGGAATGGCCACCACGCTTGTCCTTCCGGGAGGCCTGATCCGTTCTGCTGCCAAACCCTAGCAAATAAACAACCCGCTCTGCTGCCAAAGCCTAACAAATAAGATACGGGTCAAGTACTTCGCTCTGCTACCAAACCCTAACAAATAAACAAGCCACCACACTTGTCCTTCTGGGAGGCCTGATCCGCAACTTTTTAGGTCTGTTAAAGCGCCACAGCAGAACAATATAGCTGGGAAACAAACAGGTGGTTTGAACCACTCGTGCAATCAGTACAACCTTGTCCTGCCCAGCTCCAAAGGTCAAGCCTACCAAGTCATGAACCTTTCACGCTTGTCCGTTAGGCTGAACATCATGCACGACTACTTTTTTGGGGGGCTGGGCGTGGGGGACACGCTAGTTCAGACCACCAGTACCTCCGAAAGTCACGTCACGTTACCAGCCGCGACAATGATGAATGAACAGGTCACCACGGAAGTGCCCCAATTCGTCCGACTAGAAACGCTTCTACTCTATTTTTTCCCACAGCCGGTGTATGGGCCAAGTACTAGTAGTTTAACTCCAGATGACTATAAATGCATGACCCACATTCGCATAGGCATTGCTTTCCTTTGTTTTAGAAACGTTCCACCTCACATGTCCAGGACTTCCCCTACCAACGTGCCCCTAATATAATATATGTGCATTATATCAAACTTCCCCTTGAAAAAGCGTTTTTAAGAATTTGACTTTCCCCCAATATAACACACGTACATATATGTGCATTATATCAAACTTTCCCTTGAAAAAGCGTTTTTAAGAATTTGACTTTCCCCCAATATAACATACGTACATATATGTGCATTATATCAAACTTTCCCTTGAAAAAGCGTTTTTAAGAATTTGACTTTCCCCCAATATAACATACGCACATCGTATTAAACTTTCCCTTTAAAAAAGTGATTTTTAAAACTCAGTACCGAAAATTAGGCTTCTGCGGCACACAAATTCCATTACACGTTCAAAAAAACAGTTGTGCCACCGCCGTCTTCTCGGCCGCACGATCAGATGGGATGGTGCAGCTTGCGCACTGCTACGTCGGACCTCAAAAGAACTCTTGAGAAACAAGACAGGGCTCCCATCTGTTTACTTTAGGGAAAGTAGTTTTTGAGTAGATCGCGACTTCTTTGAAAAGTTCTTTTTTTTCTTTTTTTCTTTTTTCTCTGTCCAAGGCAAGCACCAACTGCTGCCGGAAACAACTAATTTTCGTTTCCGCAGTAGAGCCCCAACTTCCTTCGAGGAAACTCCTCGAATTACGTCTGTGGAACACAAGCGTTCGAATTCAGTGTGCGGTCAAATTTAACGTTTAAACATATAACATACGTACGTTGCATATGACCATGCAGTACCTTATACACGAATAGAGTCGACAGACTCTACTTGACGAGGCTCTAAAGTAGAGAGCCCAGCCCTCTTTTTCCTCTTTTTCCTTCTTTTTCTGGTGGAGGTGGTGGGGCGGGATAGCTTCTTGGAGAACCTTGGCACCTATACCTCCAATATAGCATACCCCATATGGTACGTGATATTTGAATAGCCTTGCATGGGCAGGCCCCATTCGCAAGCCCCTTATGCTCTGGCTACCGAAGTATAGTACTTCTCAAAGCTCATGAGTTAGGAGTGTGGGGTCAGCTCGGGACAAAAGTCGAATGGCCATGGGATTGGAAGGCGCTGCTATGCGAAACCTGGCCCGAGAGTATGACTGAGCAAAAGCACGAGTTCACAGATAACATGCTTAGGGTGGGACGGCGGGCGATCCTCTGGGGACGGCGCTGCACCTTTGAAATGGAAGGGGCACGACTAGAAGGCCCCGACTTCATAGAGAGTGTCCAGCTACAGATCCAGACAGAAATAACTGCCAGGTGGCATGAACTCAAGGCACGAATCCAACTCCTTACAGAACCAAGAGACATTAAAAAACAAATTCAGAACTTCAGCTCAAACTGGCTTGGGGATGCGAACGGAGGAAGGATAGGTAAGGTGGAGTGGAAGGGAGATCCCACAGAGAGCACAGCATCAAGGGGGGTCCAACAAACGGGGATTATAAGGGACTACCAACTACGCTTCAATGAATGGACCAAAGTGGACCCTGCAATCCCTCTGAAACCCCCGGAATATTTCCCTGAACCCTGCAATCCCTCTGAAACCCCTGGAATATTTCCCTGACTTCTTTCCTCCCCCGGCTAATTGCCTAGTGGACAGTATGTGGTATGGAGTGGTCTCTGCAGGGAGCTAGGAGTGGTCCTTGATGAGGGGCGGCACACGGAGTTCCCGCAGGGGGATTGGGTTAGAGTAAAAAGGTGGCATTTAGACTAGAATAGCCTGCAGTAGAGGGGTTTGAGTAAACAGGTGGTATTCAGACCAAAATGGGACATATGGAATTGAAGTTCTCAGGGGCTAGTAGAGGAAGGGAGGAATTAGCAAACAGCAGCATGATCYGGCGCCGGGTTCAGGGTGAAGAGATTCCTCTCCTTCCTGCTCAGTCAATCCCCTGAACTCCAGGGTAATCAATGCTGGCAGGCACCTCTCTCAGTTGCTCTGATTGTTTTCTGATATGGCTCGAACTCATTTCGTAAAAAAAAAAAAAAAAAAAAAAAAGGGCCTTACTCCACTGCTCATCACATGTCCGTAATGATAACGAATCTTCCACTAGAACATTGCAAGATATACCGCCATATTTGTTGTCTTTTGAGCATGTGGTGAGTAGTGGACCGAGGCCCTTACATGCCTCACTTGTGACGAGTAAAGCTGTACACTCAAGCCCCCCTCCTCCGTCACAACCACGCTCCAGGACTGCTTGGACTAGGATCACTGGCTTGGGGGGTAACTTTTCGTGTTTCTTTTGGGTTCGCCCCTGTCGTGCTCCCATTTATCCCCCAGGTTTGACATATGTTCAAAGCCTGACTAAAGGATGGCTCTGCCATTGAGCAAAACTTGAAGGAACATATTGGCACCTAAACAATTCCGAGGGCAAATGCAAACATCCTATACGACAGCTGTTCTGATAGGGCTCCATAGGGCGCGTATGTTGCCAAGCATGACATCCAGCAGCCCCTTGGACCATCCAGATGCTGTGGCCGATCCAGACAGCCTGTGTGAGATGAAAAGTGGACAGTGCACAAGGGAGGTAGAAGGATAGTATTAGAGAGCCCCTACGAATAATCAGCAGCAAGTCACCTCACAAGAAACCACGGAACTGCACCACAAAAACATCCTCCCTTCTGTTGCCCGCACAACAACCCCAACCCACCCCCTGAGAAAAACAACCGCACGGGAATGGGAAAAGGCAGAAAGCACTTTCCATCACAACTCTAAACCATTCTTGACAAAGGAAAATGATGTTACCAACCCTCTATTGCTTATAAACCTCCCCCACATGCCCACAGTCGCAGGGAACAGAGGGGGGCAAAGGAGAGAATGACACCCCTCTATCACATATAACATTCAATCTCCTCTCATCCCCATTCACTGTACAAACCTTGCCACATATAACCCCAGTGGCGAGCCAAGGTGGATACCCCACCATCCAATATAACATACAGCCACCACTTTCAGGCGTCCACTTTTAGTTCAAGCTATTACCCCTCTGCCTTACACCAGCACTACCTCCAAGCCTCTTTCTACCGAGAAGGATTCTTACTGCGCACCAAGCTTCACCGAAGTGCCAATGCAGCTTTTCTTCAACTCGCGTCTGGCGGCGCCAGCCATCGGAGTCTGGTAGCCCAGAGCCTCAAAAGAGCCCAGAGAGTTAGATTCTTGGTTCTC
>BFEA01000015.1:6466408-6484337 GCA_003427395.1 Chara braunii | reverse complement strand
GGAGGAGGAGGAGGAGGAGGATGTCGGGGAGGAGGAGGAGGTCGTGGAGGCGGGTGAAGTGGGAAGAGGAGAGAGACCTCACCTGGAGGAGGCCGAATGCAGACAGTAGCGGCAGCGGCGGCAGTGGCGGGAGCTATGTCTCCAGCGGCAGCAGCAGGAGCGGTAAGGGCAGAGGGACACGACGTCACGGTGTCGAATGGCACAGGCGACGTCAACTCCCTCACTCAATGGGTGCAAAAAAAAAAAAAAAAGGGGTAACTTCGGCGCAGTCACGAAAACAGTTGTCGAATGGCACAGGCGACGTCGACTCCCTCACTTCAGGCAATCCCGCGAATACAACACACCCCCACGTGCCATTACAAACTCAAACCCTGACTGCGCCGTAGTTTTCTCAAAAAAAAAAAACAAAAAACTACGGGAGTGCCCGAAGTGCGATTACAAAGTGTTTTCCTGACTGCTCCGAACTAACAAAAAAAAAAAAGCAGTGCCGGGCCTTTTTTTCCACTGCCGTTTCTCGCCGCGCCACGCCAGCGGTTGTTGTTCGTCCCTTGCTCCTGCGGCGTAGCGCAGCTGGTAAGGTTGGCAGGTGGCTTTCAGGACATGTCGGGTGCAATCTCCATTGGCCCCAGTCTGCTAAAGTTCACCATGTTCTACGCCACTTCCCACTTGTCGACGACCACGACAAAACGTCCATGTACATCCAAGGTAGTCAAAATTGGGACGCCGACACAAAAACTGGGAGGAAAACAAATCCCTTTAGTAGGGGCCAAATAACACCACAAAAACACGCATTGTTGCAGCACCGGCCCGCAGTACGAAACCATGTTGGATACGTGTTGGTTCATGTTGGAGGCCTGTACGAAACCATGTTGGAACGCATGTTCGACGTGTTGAAAACAAGTTGGTCATGTTGATAAGTGGTTGAACACAGTACAAGACCCACGTTCAACAGTTGGTCAGAGCCCTTGCGTCATGCAAAAGTTGGACAGCGGTACGAAAACAAGTTGGAACTCGGCGACAATTTTTCTGTTGGTTGAGGGGAGTTTTCGTCCGGCTTCGGCCCGAACCAGGTGCAACCGTGATCTTCCGGGTTCATAATTCTATACGTGTCCACCAGGCCCTGAGCGTCAAGAAAGGACATTAATAGTGTGTTGTCTGCTCTGAGCGGTGCTGGGTAAGAAGAGTCCAAACCCGGATTTAGCGTGGTATTCCAATCTCCGCATATAGCCAGGTTTTCCACTTCCGGTACATAGGCGGGCAGATTAGAAACAAATTCAGTTCTCTCAATGTGTTCCATCGGGGCATAGACTGACATAACTGCCCATTCTTCAGCCTCAATTTTTAACTTCACCCAGGCAAAACGCCCCCCTGGGTCCGCGTACGAATCTATAACTCTACAATCTAGGTCCTTGTGGATTAGAACCGCGACCCCTCCCTTCGAGCCGTTAGCCGGAGCCCACAGCTGCGGGCCGGGCCACCAATTCCGGACCATGTGAATCTTTTTCGAATTTAACTTCGTTTTCTGCAAACATAAGATGTGGGCATTTTTGGAGTGCACCCACTCCAACAAACTTGACCTCTTATGCCTGGAGGACGTGTCACCCAGACCCTTTACATTCCAGCTCACGAGTCTGACCCTATTGGGCAGAACCATGAATCTGGAGAGGGTCGCATGTGGTTTGGATGCGGTTGGTAGGATCTTGCAGAGCCCCTTCCAGTTGCACTCCCTGTATTCGGGCAAAAACCCTTACTAATTCTGTAAAGCTGCTGCTGGCAAGTGTTGGGAACGCATCTATTCTTCTCAGCCATTCCCATATGGCACAGGCAGAAAAATCCGTATTTATTCTTAAATTACCAAGTGATTCCGCCGTGCCTGAAAGTACGTTTTGCAAGGGGTACCATTGGGTTCTTTCTGTATTTCCTCCGATGAAGGATTCAGAAATCCCGTTCAAGCCCAAAAATGTCAAATAAAGAATAGTCTTCTTATTGTTTGGCAACGTGACAATATGTCGTCCCAGGCGTGGATAGTGCAGCAAAGCACACGAGCCCTGGTTGTGCAGCACGTGCTGCGTGGCCAGGTGGACCGCCTGCTCTTCTGTAACAACTGCCTGGACCCTTATAGCCGGGAAATAGAGAGACTCGTCCTCCGCTCGCAATGTGAGGGTCATTATGCCCTGCAGCGAATCCGAGCAGATACGGGAGGATGAAATATTCCTCAATAGGTCCTCCCACCGAGTCTCCCTTTCCCAGGATGACCATCGGGCGTGCATCCATCAAGACTTTTTTTGTTGTACGCTCCGAGGCGACCCTTTTTTTTGATAATGGGTTTCTTATATTTGTATTCAAGACAGGTTCTCCCAGTGCCTGTTCCTCCATTGTAATAATTGCCACGTTATCGTTTGATCCGGCCTTTTTCCGGGGGTTGTGCATAACGAGTCTCTCTGAATCTACATTTGGATCGAAGTGGATCGTGCCTTCTTGGAATAAACGTGGAACTGCGAATTCCAGATAGTCCACGGGTTCCTCCCCTTCGTCCTGATGCATGTCCGCATTGTCCTTTTCCATTTCTCGGAATGCCCGCTTGCTAACCTTTTTATTCCCCCGGGTGTCGATCTAAAACTGCAATTCCATGTTCGGCTCCGCCTCTTCCACTGGTGTGGAACCCACTTTTTGATTCTCAGTTCTAGGTGAATCGTCCCCCGGATCCTCAGTGTGCTCGCTCCCCTTTTCCATCATACATCCTTGGAACATGAAAGGCGAGGCACCAGGCGGGATTTCAATGGGAGCCCAGTTACCCTTCCACTTCATGGTGCGGCTGGGCTCGCCCTTACCCTGGTCCACGGCCACCCGTGACGCATCCGATTTCTAGGCTACCTGCTTCGTGGAATTTCCTTCCTCTTTCCTCTCCTTCCCCTTAATTTTTTCCTTCATCCCTTGTTCCTTTCCATCTCTTTCTCTACCCACTTCTCTAAAGACCAGTGAATCTTCCTTTTTCTCCCCTTTCCCCTTCCTTTTCTTTGCTTTCCCCTTCCTGCCCTTCTTCTCCAGCAGAGTTTCCTCCTTCTCCTCCAGGGCGGACCCATCCTTTCCCACCGGAATACGTGGATCCTTTGACTGCATGGTCCTTCCCCTTCTCCCCGTCCCCTTCCTTACCAGCCTCCTTCTCCGTACTCCCCTCTTTCTCCTTCCCCGTTGTCCCTTCCCTCTCCTATTCATTGGCCTTCTCCCCATTCTCTGATTTTCCCCCTCCTTCCTTTCCTCCATTGTCCACCCCTTCCTCCCTCTCTTTCTCCTTCTCCCTCTCCGTGTCTTTATCTCCCTCCCCCTCTTTCCGATAATTACCGTCTTTGTCAAGAGCAAGGCAAAACATCGCTCGTGGCAGAGCAAGGCAAAACATCGCTCGTGGTAGAGCAAGGCAAAACATCGCTCGTGGTAGGCATGTAGATGTACTCCACAGAAGTTAGGTGGGATCTGTCAACTGCCGAATGATGCCCCTGGTATGTGCCAAAGCGAGGGATGGTACCTACTTCTTAGCCCTTACGAACAATGAAGGCAACCCCTACATCCCATCCGAGGAAGTGAAAAAAACACCCACCCCCTCAGTGATCATGAAAACAACAAGGAAGCTGTATGGCGAGAACATCCCAATCAAAATCGTCCCAAGTGCGGACATGGTTATCCTCACCTGCAAGGCCTTAAAGGGGGCAGTCAAGTTCTACTTCCCTCTGTTTGATGCAAGAATTCCTCCACAGTATGTTGAGACGTTGGCACAATCCGGCGTCAAATAGTACCATACAAATATGGTGAGAGAGCGAGGTTCACATGAACCGGAGCAGATCTCAATGTTTCACAACATGAGTGTGTTAATTCTGGTAACCGTAAATGAGAGATTGTCATCCGAAGAAACACTTCAGTCGGAATTCATGACGACAAGGGTGACAAGGGACTGGGCAGTCCGCTCATGTGCGAGTTCTTCAAGGGGTAGTTCGAGTAACAACCCCTGATCACAGTCGATGGTGCAGGCTCAGGAGACCCCAGACAAAGCAGCAATTTTGGACCAATAACAACCAGATCAGAATGAACAGATTGAACAGATTGAACCAATCTATATCCAATAACAGGTGGAAGAACAACGAATCCATGGATAAACTCAAGGTGGCCACCTGGAACCTGAAAGGGCTGGGAGACACAAACAATAGACATAAACGAAGACACGTTAAAAGCAGGCTACACGATCAAAAGGTGAACTGCCTTTTGATCAAGGAATCGAAGCTAGATGAGGAGAAGTTGGAAAAATTGGGGAGCTGGTGGGACAGACCACTGATCTGGGCTCCGATACAAGGAACAAGGGGAGGAGTGAGAATCTTGCTACATCGTGACCTACAGATGAGGGTAGTTGAATCAGAAGTGGACATTTGGGGTAGGTGGGCATGGGTCAGGTTGGAGTCAGGGGACAAGGAGTGGGTGCTAATGACAGTGTATGCGCCCACGAACCCGGGAAAACAAGCCAGATTTTTTGCTAACCTGATCTCGCACATTCCAAAAATTAAGAAACTAATCATCGCAGGGGACTGAAATATGTCACTGGGTGAAGCGTTGAAGCCGGACTTACCCATTGCAGGAGGAAGAGACGTACGGACCTTGCTAGAACTGATAACAGAACTGAACCTATCAGATCCTTTCAGAGTTTTGTCACCAAATGATCCAGGCTACACCTGGGTCTCACACATCCAAAGGGAAAGAGGCACCGGGGCCCGGAGGAGGCTGGATTATTTTTTAATAGCCAGCCCGACGTTGGAAGGAGTGATAGTGGTACAACAAGTATGCAACCCACTATCCGACCACATACCGGTAATTGCGGAGATTAAGTTACGGATAGGCATAGAGCGAGGGGGAGGTTTTTTTTGTCTAAATGCACAAAACCTCGAAGATGCTGGTCTAATGGAATGGGTAGAACAACATATGAAAAATTGGGAGGAGACCAAACAATTGTTCCCATCAATAAAAGAGTGGATGGATGGGGGTCTGGTCATCATCTCAAGCGTCCTGAACATCTACTCGGAGATCCTAACCAGATTAAGGAACAATGAGGAAGCGGAATGCAAACGGAGAGGAGAGGAAGCAGAGGAGAGAATGGAAGGGCATCCGATATCGGCCCTGGCGTGGGCAACAGAGAGGGAAAGGCGGTTGGCAGTATGGAAGAACTTGCAGTTAGCAAAAGAACGACGATGGGCAAAGATGCTTAAGGAGAAGGGCATTGAAACCAATGATAAGATGAACAAAGAGTCCTTCCAGAGGCTGCTACCGCGTCGCTCAGTTCAACAAATGGTGGAATTGAAACACCCCTTTGACGGTGCTGCTCCAATGGCCTCCATGATAGCAGGAATGCTGGAGCATGCCAGACTTTACTATAAGGAAATCCTTATGACTCGACGCCCACAGGATGAGGTCACTACAAACCTCACGACAATTTCCAGCCTTTGGGAAGACACAAGAGTAAAAATCTCGACGCCGGCCAAGTCGGACCTAGACAGACCAATCACACTGGAGGATACCACCCAAACGTTGAAGTTCATGACTCGTGGCAAGTCCCCTGGGATGGACAGCCTGATGGTAAAATTTAACTCTAAATGTTGGAAGGCAGTGGGCCCGCCGCTAGTAGAAGTATACAATGGAGTGTTGGCGGGAGGTAAGCTAGGGAAGAGGATGACAAAAAAAAGAATAAGGCAGAGGTGAGGGACTGACACTCAAATCTCCCTGTTGAACGTCTCTTACAAAATCTTGGCCAAGACGCGTGCAAGGAGACTGGGACACCACCTACCTTTGCTGGTGGAAAAGGACCATGGTGCCTTTGTGCGTGAACGATCAATCTTCAACAATATAGTGACTGCTATTAAGGTACTAGAGGTAGTGCAAACTGAGAATCTCAACACAACGGTTCTCTTGATCGACCTGGAGAAAGCATACGATAAGGTAGGGTGGACGTTCGTCATGACCACGCTGAGGCACATGGGTTTCGGCGACGGGTTCTGCAAGTGGGTGGTCACACTCTACACCTTGTCAACATCAACAGTCATGGTAAACGGGTTTCTCTCCGCTCCTTTCAGATTGTCAAGGTTGCTGCGTCAGGGTTGCCCACTTGCTCCGCTACTATTTGTGCTGCAGATGGAGGTGCTCCTGAACGCATTAAAAGGCTCCCACAAATCAGCGGTCTGTACCTGCACGACGCGAAGGAGTGCAAGGTGAAGGCACTCGCGGACGACCTCTTCACCGTTTGTGAGAACATAGTGCCCGCATTAAAAGCATGGAAGGAGACTATGCAGGAGTACTCATCCCTGTCGGAAGCTTCTGTGAATTGGACCAAGTCTGTTTACCTGTTACCACACCAATTTGAGCTGGAGGTTGAATGGGGAATGAAAAGAGGAGGAAAGGTTCCTAGGAGTCTTACTTAGCCTGCAGGTTGAAACTTTTGCGCAAGGTTTCCTGCTTCATAGCAGGATTGCAGCTAGACTAAACTTTGTGGGGTTCTGCTTGGCACCTGTCGCTGATAGGCCGAGCCCTGGTGGCAAACATGGCGTTGTTTTCCATACTTTGGTTTGTAGGTATGATCAAAGGGATCGCAGACAGGGTCTTCGCTGCGGTGCGCAGGCTGGTTGCCCGCTTTCTGTGGAAGCCGAGATCCAAAAACGAAGAAGGGTTCATAACGAAGGTGGCTTGGGAACCGATTACCTTCTCACGTAGGGAAGGAGGCCTAGGCATGTGGGACCCGATGAGGAAGAACAAAGCCCAACTGATGTGTTGGTTATGCAAGGTAGCCATGACAGATTCGAGGGAGGACGGGATTGCCCTGGCCTAAAGACTGCTGATGAGGGAGTGGGGCCTTAGTAGGCCTGAGGATGTCCGGGCCTGTTTTTTTATGGAGTCATTCCGGAGGAAGCGCCTAAAATCACAGTTTTGGAAAACCATTATGAGAGCTTGGAAAGACGTGCCACCGGAGCCATCATCCCATCCCCACACAAAAGACGAAGTCCTGGCCCAACAGTTATTCGAAAACCCGAAGATCCTTGTACAGGATGACCAGTCCTTCTTTACAAACGACTCTACAGCCTCCTTCGGCCTAGCTTGGATAAGGAAAGGGGTCACTCTTATCCGGGACTCATGTTCATCACTGTTCGGGAACTGGGAACCATTGGCTGAAATCACATCTCGCCTGTTTGAATTCCGAAGGTTGGAAAAAAATTGGAAGGCCATCCGGGAGGCTATCCCCCAAGACTGGCTCAACATCCTAGGTCCGGAGGGGGTAGACGCAGTGGGCACTTGGAACGTCGCTGACGAAGAGGGGGAGGCGAAGGTGATGTGGAAAATAAAGGAAATTACTCCAAGTGGGTTCATAATGGTTGAGGAGTGGAAATGTGAGGGGCACACGAATGAACTAACGAGACAGGGAGATCAAATAATCCAGCGCTGGACAAGCCCACCACAGGCCAGAATAGTGGAGGTATGAAATTGGACAACCAGCCTACAATCACTTGGATAGGCCGCACTCCACTAAATCAACTACGGATAGATCCACTAGCTTGAAACTGGAACAAATCTGTTTCAGACGGGCCGGGAGACACTCGAGTTAACCTTTCGAAATACAACCCGAGAATGGGCTATGAGCTAGCCAACAGATCATCCAGAAAACCATCCAAAGTGCCTGCAGCCAGATGGACAGTGGTGCTACTAGGAAGCGACATATCGGTAACTGAACACCACTTTGAAATCCTGTGGAAGACACTCTGCGACCTCCCGAACGGGAAGCAAGTGAGTATCCTGTGGCTACTATCTATGATGGTAACCCCCTCTGCTGTCTGGTTACTGGGATGGGGAGTGGTGGTAGAACTGGGGTGCTCTAGTAGATGTCGTTGGCCATTTGAATCCACGAGACATCTGTGGTGGGAGTGCCCGACCTCTAAACGGGTGTGGAAGTGGTGGGCTCGACATTGGACGGAGATGGGCGCGGGGAAACCAGAGTGGGACAAACATTGGGTTGTGCTGGGTTTCCTGCCTGCTGAGATGCAAGGAACGAAAGGTTGGGGTTATGTCGCACATGTAGTAAGAGGCATAATCTGTGAGGTCATCTGGGCCGACAGGAACAGGGCAAGGTTTGACAAACGCAGAGACCAAAACAAGGATCAAGGCTGGGATCAAGCATGCTATCAGGGTGGACTGGAGGTGGAAAACAAAGACTTGGAAGGGGAGCAGGAAACAAAAGACCTGTTTTTTGCGCACTTGGGCCCGTGGGAATGGACTGCATGCGGTCCACTCGAATCGGGGTTAAATCATTTCTAGATGGTTATGGGATGTGGACAGGGATCAGTAGGATCAGTAGGACAGGCCAGTCCTCGCAGTGACTTAGTCACCGGTGGAGATGTGGGCCCTGGATCTCACAGAGCAATATTAGTTAGCCGGAGCCATCGACGAACCAGGGCACTCGGTTCTGTAGGGCCGTGATGGACCATTAGGGGAGTGCCTGTAGATTCTGTAGATTTTGGGTTTGGTCCTCTGGGCCGTGTTAGTCCCAGACTCAGTATAGAGGGATTAGCCCAACGCCGGTTGGCTAGCCCGTGGTAGTACTAGTCGCAGAGGGATATTATGCTCTTCTAAGAAAGTCGACTTCACTGCAACTGCTGTTTCTTGAAGGATGCCTGGATAACTTGATGTCGGGAACTTCAGAGCGATGAGTTCAAAAGGCAAGTGCCTGTAAGCTAACCTGGCTGAGGCTGCCAGATACTCCCGGGTCGAATTGTGAGGTTCCAGGGGCTAGGTCCCACTTACACGAATTAAGCGATATTGACCGTAGATAGCAAAGATTAACGGCCAGAATCTCTTAATCTGTGCAAGTGGGACCTTGCCCCAGGCCTCTTTTCCAACCATGTAATCAATTGAATGGTTTTATTGGAAAAAAAAGAAAAGCATCCAGCGGCCTAGCTCAGTTGGTAAGGCAC
This sequence comes from Chara braunii, assembly GCA_003427395.1. Taxonomy (NCBI): domain Eukaryota; kingdom Viridiplantae; phylum Streptophyta; class Charophyceae; order Charales; family Characeae; genus Chara; species Chara braunii. Next base: position 6,475,347 of record BFEA01000015.1, on the reverse strand, counting down.
GCAAGTGGCATTCAGGAGGTCTTGGGTTCAATCCCCATTGGCCTCATGTACCTTCCTGGGCATGCTTGGCGCTCGCCACCTAGAGATAGCCCGTTGGTCCCCCCAATTGGCATTAAAAAGCAGTCTCTGCTGATGTTCATAGGGGGAGGGGTACTCAGGGAGGCACAGCGACTGGCCACTCAGATGATGCTCGGTCCCTCTGCTATCGGCTGTCCCCTGGCCGGTGCCCCCCAGTGGGGGATCCCAGAAGGCTATCAGGCCACCCTAAGGCTATCAGGCCACCCTGGGCTGAAAAGGCCACCGTTGTCAGATTAGACACAAGATTGAATTTACCTGGGGGTTAGTCCGATGATAATACCTCAAGGCCATCGCCCGATGACCAGCGGCGGAGCGGCCAGTACGGGCGACTAGCGTAGCACTCCGTTCCGGACCGTCGCCGTACGCTTGTCGTCGGCGCTACCTGGCCGTGTACCCCGCCATCACGACGGGAAGCGGGTGTCGGCCATGTCCGTCTCTTCGTTCAGAGACGAAATACATGGTTCGCTCAGGTAGTCCTATAGGATAAGCTAGAGTAGGATAGTCTTGTGGTTGGAGTTGCGGATACGAGGGTTACGGGTTCATTAGCTCCTATGACTCTGAAGTAGCCCTGGACCAGGTGGAGTGTATTGTAATCTCCGAGGGCGACAGCTTGCCTCCGACTTCCCGAGGTTACTCGGTGGCGTCAACGAGCAGGCTACGGTGGCGTCAACGAGCAGACGCTGCTTCCTCTACCATCGTTAAATACCTGCGACGGACGTCGAGCGAAGGTGATGGCGAATCAGGATGTACATAGGAGGTGCGATCCTCCTAATCCATCGGCGACAGCAGGTATGGAGGAGAGATTAAGAATTTCGGTACAAAAGTGCTATATGCAGGGAGTTTGTCCGGACGATGCAGCGTTGGGGGAAGTAATAAAGGACAGAGAGGGGAAACGCTTTGTTGTCAACGGGCAAGCGAATGCAGTCAAAGAAGCATGGTTGAAGGATCATACTGTGATTGTTTCTTTTCAAGGAGAAGCGCGAAACCTCTCAAGACAAGTCAAGGAAGATCTAGTTAGAGCTTATGAAGACGGCTGGTTTGTCAAAAAATTGTTTGGTTCGACTACGAATAGAGGTCGAGTAAAATTCGAAGGGGCGAACATGGTTTCTTATGTCGCTAGATCGAAACATGGCTACTACGTCAGAAGGAGCTTAAGATCAAACTCCAGGTGGCGGAGGAATACGTCATGACGTTCAAACCGTGGCTTCCTCTTCAAGAACTGAAGGAAATCAGGCTCCAAGAAGCGGAGACGAGATTTTGGATTATGGCGTTGCGAGTGCCCTTGGATGCATACTACTACCTTCATAGTGTTGTCCAAGGCATGTTTGGAGAAGTGAGGACGATGCATCCACCGGAATTTGACAGCTCAAGACCGAAATTGATGAACATCAAGTTCGATATGGCTCCTGAGGCAAGAGAAAAACTTGACGACGACCTAACGATCCAAGCACCGTCGGGAGAAAGATGGAAGGTGGACATCGCCACCCCCTACACCGATTGGTGCAAAAAGTGTCGATGGTACTTTCACACAGAGGACAACTGTCCTCGAGTGCGTCAAGGAGAAGGAGTTGGCTTCTCTGGTCGAAGAATAGGGGGACATAAGGTGCGTTATTCCCAACATCAGCAGAGACAAGTCAGACAGACGGGTGGTACCCAGGTAATCGAGGAAAGACCTACTGTAAGTCGGACCGATCTTCACCAGGGCCCTGGCCCGAGCGCGAATCACCGCGACACGATTGCCACACAAGGTCATAATCCGAGATGGGCAGACCAAGTGGCGGTGGAATGCTTCACACGCGCTGAGCAAGGGATTAGAGGGGGCACGGGGCCACTGTATGGAGTGTCGGGTGCAGCAGGAGGAGATCGAAGTCCGGGTCCGCAAGGAAGCAATCCTAGGTGGATGGGTGCAGCGGCAGAAGTATCATGGAGGCAACCATCGCAGAGTCAGCCCTCCTCGCAGATGTTTTTCGGTCGGTACGAAGCTTCTAACGATCCAGGCCCAGAGGAAGGTATGCCTGGAGGGAGAGGTTACAATCATCACCTGTTTGAGCACACAGAAGGTATGCAGGGATTGCATGGAATCCCACAATGGAGGGAGAGGCCTGACTGTCAGACAGGTCAGAGGTCAAACTGGCACGCAGGTGAACAATTCGACGAAAGGGAGAGGCTGGCAGCCGGATCGATGCATTGGCGGGAAGAACGTTGGGGCACCGACACGCACGATGCACGTTTGCAAGGAGTAGAGCAGTTTCATCAGGACCAGTTCGAGTGGAGGGCACCAGCTCACCCTCTCCCAAGATACCCCTCCAACCAATACAATTGGAGGGAGTTTGTTCCTCAGGGAAGGGACGCTCACCCTATGACGTCTGGTCTTTCCTGGCGCCCGGACGGCCCAGGTCCATCTCGATTAGGGAGAAGGGTTCCAAGTGGTGATTGGAGGGATCAGGGGAGAGAGGGGGGCAGCGGAGGCAGAGAGGAAAGGAACTGGAGAACCTGGGGCAGGCTGGAGGAACGAGGCCGGAATGAAGATCGAGTGGGGGAGGGACGCTCCCATCAAGGAGGGAACTCACAGGCAAGATCTGGGTTACCGCGAGGGGCGGGTGGCGAACGGAACCGGATCCCAGAAGGGGATGAGGGGGCTGACAAGCCACGAGGGGAATTATCGAAGACATCGGCTTCCTCTCAGTCCAGAGTTAGATGGGGCAGCGAGTGGTATGAGGACGAGCAGGCTCTGATGCCAATAAAATATCGGAGAAGGAGGAAAGCATGGGGGTGGGGATGGACGAGCAGTTGCGTGATCAAAGAGCAGACATGCTACAAAACACTAAAGCGGAGAAGGTAAAAAGGAGAGTTGTACCAATCTTATGTACGATGTTAAATGAGGGGGTCTGCTTTTTGACGTTGGCTCAACCGGACGGTTCGCCATTACTACCGCCGCACAAAGTGGATCATTCCCCCACCCCTTTGGACATTCTTAATCTCACTAAATCTCTGTACGGGCAACATGTCCCGATTCGGCTAATCCCCCGCTCGACGATGGTGAGCCTCATTGTCGAGTCTGAGAACAGCTACTTTAAGCTTTACTTCCCCTTGTTAGATGCTCGCATTCCGCATGAGTTGGCGGACTCTCTCACACAGGCTGGGGTGAGATGGATCCAGCTGGCAGGATTGTCAATTGAGCAGTTAGATCAGATCAAAATCATGTCGGGCATTTCTGCGAGTCTGCTGAGAAGTGTCAACGAGAAACTGCAGATTGAAGAGAGCCTCCTGTCGCCTTTCTTAGCTGGAGCACTGACTGCAGACTGGCTAACAATGTCAGAATCAAATTCCTCCCGAGGCAGCACACGGGACAGGTYAAGGGCATCACGAAGATCTCAGGCCTCTCGAGGAACTGGTGYAGACARGTCCTCACAACTCCATTCCAGTCACATTCAGGTGGCAACCCGCATCCAAGATCAGGCGGAAGCAGGAAGAGTGGATGGACAAACTTAAAATGGTGTCCTGGAATGTTAGGGGGTTAGGGGACACGAATGGTAGATGGAAGAAGAGAAGTCTGAAGTCTTGGATTCACGAGAGGAATAGGAACTGCGTTATGCTACAAGAGACGAAGCTGTGTGAAGAAAAAATTAAGGCTTTGGGTTCTTGGTGGCAGGGACATCAGATTTGGTCCCCTACTCAGGGAACAAGAGGGGGAGTTTGTATTCTGCTTCATCAAGATCTGCAGGTGCGCATAATCGATAAGGAAGCTGACATTTGGGGCCGCTGGACCTGGATGCGGGTTGAACTCGAGAAGGTGGAATGGCTGCTCATGACGGTGTATGCTCCAACCAGTGCCAAGGAACGAGAGGGTTTCTTTAGAGGACTAATTGCAAGTATCTCGAAAGTGGAGAAGGTCGTCATTGCAGGGGATTGGAATAGGTCCCTGGACGACGCCTTATGCCCAGGCTCGGAGGTGGCTGGGAGAGGGGATGTCGTACGGCTCCTAGCATTGACAGACTCCTTATCTCTAGTCGATCCATTCCGTATTCTGAATGCAGACGACCCTGGCTACACCTGGACCTCGCACTTGCACCATAACAGGCAACAGGTTACTAGCAGGCGTCTGGACTATTTTTTGGGGTCAAACCAGCTCATGCCCAGAGTCACGACGATCAGACAAACTTGCAATCCTCTATCAGACCACAAGCCGGTTTCAACAGAAATCAGGCTCCAGGAGGGATGCGGTAGAGGTAGAGGTTTTTTTCGACTCAACAAGCAGGTAATTGAGGAGCCAGGAGTCCGTGAGTGGGTGGACGACCACATGGTCAGGTGGGAGAGCGCCAAGGAATTTTATCCAGACCCAGCGGACTGGCTGGACAACGGTCTAGCGATTGTGTCCGAAGTGTTGGACGTGGTATCTCGCATCCTGGCTAAGGCCAGAAATGCAAAGGAAGCTCAGTGCAAGAGGAGGGTGGAGGAAGCTGAGGAGAGAATGGAAGGTCACCCCATCTCCATGATGGTGTGGGCGGCGGAGAGGGAGAGGAGACTGGAAGAGTGGGATATTCTGCAGTTGCGGAAACAGAAAAGATGGGCAGAACTGCTCAAAGAAAAGGGAATTGAGACTCACGACCAGATGTCCAAAGAAACATTCCAGAAACTTCAACCTCGGCGGGCGACTCAACAGACTGTCGAACTCCGGCACCCCTTCGACGAGTCAGCACCAAATGCTTCCTGAGCGACAGGCATGCTCCTTTATGCCAAGATGTACTATGAAGATATCCTAACCTCGAGGCGTCCACCGGAGGAACCGACGTCAGACCTAGCGGGAAAGTCCGATATGTGGGAAGACACGAATGTGTCGCTGTCCGTCTCAGCGAGATTGGACTTGGACCGCCCGGTGACCTTGGCAGAACTAACTCAGACGGTAAAGTCAATGGCCAAAGGGAAGTCACCCGGTATCGACGGGCTGACGACCAAATTCTACAGCGCGACCTGGGACACAATGGGCCCAAAGTTGGAGGTACTCTACAATCAGGTTCTGACCGGGGGAAGATTAGGAAAGGGAATGACTCACGGGGTGATCAGCATGTTCTTCAAGAAAGGCGACAAGACGGAGGTGAGAAATTGGCGACCTATTTCTCTCCTCAACGTATCGTATAAGATCTTGGCGAAGACCCTGGCACGGAGACTGGGGAATCACCTGCCGGACTTGGTGGAAGGAGATCAAGGGGCCTTCGTTCGCGGCCGCTCGATCTTTAATAACATTGTCACTGCGTTGGAGGTCCTAGAGGTGGTGCAGTCAGAGAATATGAACACGGCGGTCTTGCTCTTGGATCTTGAGAAGGCCTATGACAAAGTAGGATGGCCATTTGTGTTCACCACCTTGAGAAGAATGGGGTTCGGCACGTCCTTTTGCAAATGGACCGTGGCGATGTACACACTGTCAATGTCCGCAGTAATGATTAACGGCCATCTATCGCCTTCCTTCAAGCTATCACGTTCGCTGAGGCAGGGTTGCCCATTGGCACCGTTGCTCTTTGTCCTTCAAATGGAAGTGGTGCTGAACAGAATTTGACGCAACCCAATCATCAAAGGCTTTCCGTTACACGATGGGTCACAATGCAAGGTTAAAGCTCTCGCTAATGACCTGTTTATCATCAGCAAGAATTTGAGGGAGTCTTTGGGGGCCATGAAGGGAATTTTAGTGGAGTACTCTCATCTCTCAGAAGCGACAGTCAATTGGAATAAGTCAGTCTTTTTGCTGTCGAAGCAGTTCGGATTAGTAGAACAATGGGGGATGGTGAGGATCCAGGACGGTGAGGAGGAGCGGTTCCTAGGGGTGTTAGTAAGTCTGCACGTCGACGCATCAACCCAAGGCTTGCTGCTACAACAAAAATTAACAGCGAGACTGAGACTGTGGGGGTACGTGTGACACTTATCAATCATTGGGAGGGCGCTGGTGACGAACGTCGCCCTGTTCTCCATCATATGGTTCGTGAGCTCGGTCAAAGCAATCTCAGAGAGTGTGGGGAAGGCCATGAAGCATTTGGTGGCGCGGTTTATATGGAAACCAAAGGCTAAGGAGGAGGAAGGGGTCATGGTCAAGGTGGCATGGGACTTACTTACCTTCCCACGAGTTGGGGGCGGTCTGAACTTGGTGGACCCTGCAAATAAAAACCAAGCTCAGCTGATTCTCAGAGTGGCAAATGCGCTGGCGAAGGAACACTGGATGCTGATTGCGGAACAGATCTTAATGAAAGAGTGGGGTCTGTGCCGACCACAGGATGTCTGGTGCTGTGTATTCATTTCGTCCTTCCGGCGGAATCCGGCGGAAGAGACTGAGATCTCAGTTCTGGCGCGAAGTAATCAAGGCCTGGAGCAGCCTACCACCTGATGGACGAACACAACCGGAGACGAAAGAAGAGGTCCAAACCCAGCTGCTGTTTGAAAACCCGCAGGTCACGAAGAGCGATGGGAGTTGGTTTAAGGCAGATGGTTCCACCGGCTCATTTGGGGCAGCTTGGATCCGGAAAGGAGTGGTCACCATTGGTGACTTATGGGAACCCCTCCTGGGTTCTTGGAAAGCACGGTCGACGATAGCAGAGGCGCTGTATCCGCTGAGGAATGTGGAAATACATTGGCAACAACTGTTGGAGGCTATCCCTGAAAGGTGGAACCAGCTACTATGCTAGAGGGGATCGATCCGGTCGGCACATGGTACTGTACAGCAGAAGGAGAGGCAGACGAAGTATGGAAAGTCCTCAAGATCCTTCCGAGTGGCTTCCGGCGAGTGGAGCGTTGGACCAGTCACAGGCACACAAACGAACTGCTCCGGTTGGACGAACAGGTCGTTAAGTCTTGGGGTAACCCTCCTCAGGCAAGGGTAGTGGGTCTGGGTGGTACCCCATTGAGAAGGAAGAAATGGTTCTGGGTTAGGCGTACCCCGCTCCGGAAACTGTGTATAGACCCGGAGGCTTGGAGCTGGGCCACGGGAGGGAGCAGGAGCACCCAGCTCCGGCTGACGGAAGCCACAGTGGCCAAGGGCTACAACCTGAGACTGCGGAGGGGAAACGTACGTTCCCCTATGGAAGTAGCACTCAGTCGGTGGCAGGCGGTCACAACAGAGGATCTGTCGAATGCAGGTCCCTCATTCTTGGCCCTCTGGGAGACGCTCTCCAAGATGCCAAATGGGAAGCAGGTGTCCATCCTTTGGATGATATCCCTCCTGGTAACTCCATCAGCGGTATGGTTAACAGGCAGAGGAATGCAGGTCGAGCTGAAACGCCCACGGTGCTCTTGGCCTTTTGAGTCTACCCGCCATCTATGGTGGGAGTGCCCTGCGTCCCGTCGCATCTGGAAATGGTGGAGTCAGCACTGGGAACATTTTGGAGACACAAGGATAGAATGGGGGGAGCGGTGGGTACTGTTTGGCTTCCTCCCAGAGGGGGTGCATAAGAAACAAGGTTGGGGGTACGTGGCTCAGGTGGTGAGAGGCCTGCTTTGCGAGATAATATGGAAGGACAGGAACAGGGCTAAGTTCGAAGGCAGACCCTTCTCAGATCCTGAGATCAAAGGGGCGGTTAGACAGGGGCTGAAAGAGGCAATTAAGGTAGATTGGAGGAAAAGAGCAAGAGCAGGGAAGGGGAGTGGGAGGCAGATAAGATGGTTCCTGAACACGTGGACGATCCGTCATCAACTGGCCGGCGTACACAGGTCGAAGGGCCTGGTCCTATCCCCTTGGGTAAGAGGGCCACTGGATAGGGCAGACACTCAGAGGATCTGAAGTGGTTGGTCCAGACCGGGTAGGAACAGTAGTGGGAACCAGGGCACTCGGTTCCCCAGAATTGTAGTAGGTCTCGCCGCAGGAGGCACTCAGGGGTGGTGGGTGGTAGAGTGGCAAGGGTACTGAAGGAACGCGAGTTCCAAGCTGCCGTGAGTAGACAGCTTGGCAGGCCGTGAGTAGGTCTGTACTCTTGGTGATAGTAACAGCCGGATTGAAGTCTGACGATTATAATTCAAGAATGAGAAGGGGTGGTATTTGTTGAGCACTGTAGAGTAGACCACAGCAGCCCTGGTGGGTGCGGTTACTGAGTAGTACTAGCCACATTTCACCCAAGGTCAGTTTACAGTATGAATTGAAGAGACAAGGATAAGTTCATAGACAGTAAACGTTGTCTGAAGAATTTTTGCATTTCGCTTCGTGGTTTAGGACAGTTACGCTAAGCTAAACCGGCTGATGCTGCCGGGACAACTCCGGGTTGAATTGTGAGGTCCCCGGCCTCTTTGACGATTTTTGGAATATAAGGATTAAAAAAAAAAAAGAAAAAAAAAGGCCATCGCTGCACTACTCACCGGATGCACAAAAAAGACAAAAATACGGCGGTGTATCTCTGTGTGTTCTGGAGGAAGATTCATTCTTATTTTGCACATTTGGTAAGGCTTGGATCCCACATGGCGCTTTTAACAAAAAATTGCCTCACTAACAATAGTGGGATCCAAGCCTAAGTAGTGGAACAAGGCCCATTCTTTCAGCCGTCCAAGTCGCCATCGGCTGTGGCCGGAGAGAGTTTTTTGCGCAGCCCGCGCGCAGGTCGGCGCTGCCGAGGAAGGAATAGGCAGGTTCGCAGGAGAGGAGTATTCTCTCTCTCTCTCTCTCTCTCTCTCTCTCTCTCTCTCTCTCTCTCTCTCTCTCTCTCTCTCTATTGTTACACACACACACACACACACACACACACGCACACACACACACATAGCGGTGTTGTGCGTGAAGGGGTGAAGATTTCCGTTCACACTCGGCCCAAAAAGGAAAAAGGTGGGTGCTCGCGCAGTGGTGACGTGCACCCTCTCCCTCTCTCTCTCCCCCCCTTTCTTCTCTCTCCCTC
>BFEA01000015.1:6348687-6363581 GCA_003427395.1 Chara braunii | reverse complement strand
TTTTTTTAAGCTATGTTCTTCTCTCAATTTCACCTCACACTACCTACCTACCACTACTCCTAATTGTAGGCATACGGGGAACCCCATACCAGCCAGAACCGTGTTCACGAGAGAACATGCGGGGGCTGCTCCCGACCTGCAGGTGGGCGATACCCGCTCGGGGACAGCCAGTAGCATCAGGGACCATGCCAACCTGGGCTTAGAGGGGAAAAAAAAAAAAAAAAAAAAAAAAAAAAAAGACATGGAGTTTCTTGTGTTCCATAATGGACATCTGGTTGTCTACCTGAGGCAGTGAGTGTGCTTGGAGTTTTTTTTTTTGTCTTCCATATTTGATAGTTGAAACAAGTGTGGTGGATGAGTCAGGTTTTGAGTTAAAGAAAAAAAAGGCAAAAAAAACACGAAATGGCGATCCAAGCATGGCGCGACTTTGAAAAGGCAAAAAAAAAGACATGAAACGGGACTCTGCACACCAGGGTGCAAAATACCTGACATGCCTTTTCAAAAGTCCAGCCGTGCTTGAACCGCCTTTTCATTTTTTTATCTTTTTTCTTAAAACACAATGGCCCGCTTCTATTCTGGGGGGCAACAGTCCGGTTGCTTATCACCGGCAAGCATGTTTGTACATCCGGAGAAGGGGGGGGGATCAGGTCGGAGAAGGGGGGAGATCAGATCGGAGAAGGGGAACAGCCTAACCCCGGTGGTACTAGTCACCTAACAAGGGGGGGGACTGCAACAGGGGGTCCTTCCCTCCCTCCCCCTCCCCAAACCATGGCCTTTCTCAGGGGGCCATCCTGCTGGCCAGGAGCCTTGCTAGCAGCACCGAGACACGTAGCAGTGTGGCCCTTGCGGGGACGGGCGGGGGGGCGGCCTCCCCTGCTATTCCTCAGGCCGCCTATCAGATCTACCGTTTCCAGGCCCACACGTCTAATCGCTCATCTCGCATCCTGCCCATCTTGTCCCCTCTTTAACCCGCCTTTTAAGCCGTGATAGCCTTTTGAAACTGGCCTTGTTTTTTTTTTGCCCATTTGAAACCCATCGTGATTGAAATGTACTTACCCCGTGATAATTTTAGTGGTTGTTTTCAAGCGCGGTTCCTTGCAAGGATGTCACACTCCAATGGGAGTTGAACCAGTGTTTTCAAATTCACAATCTGACACTTTTGACCTATTAAAAAGAGAAATTAAATTAATTAATTTAACGACTCTTGGACTGTTGATGTATACCGAGCAACAACAGGCTCGGGATGGCTAGTGACCAGCCAGCATAACAATTAGACTGTCGTGAGACAGTTCAGTCCCTATGGACCATTCGGCGATGTGAAGAGAGCTGAGAGAAGCAGATTCTTTCGATGGGCGGTCAATCAGAGACCAAAGCGGCAGTCGCATCAGGCTGCACAGCCGCGAGGGGGAACAGTGGGCCAAGGAGGCAGCGCAGGAAGAAAGCATGGACCCCTACCAGGGAACGTGTTCGATCCTTGGACAGTGCGGACTTGTCAAAAATGTATTTACAGAAAACTGCAACACCAACAGTGCCAACACCAACACCAAAATTTTCAGATGGGGTGTCTAGATGGGGAGACCAACTCATCCACGTTGGACCTATGAGGGTAGTGGAGGATTAGGCAAAAGAGTTAAAAAGACAGAAAATAGGGAAAGGGGCATGCTGCAGAAGGTTAAGGATAAACTATAATTGATTTATTAAATTATTAAACATTAGTCTGGTTACATTTTCTAGGGCAACAGTAGCATAGTGTTTCCTTTTTTTTCTGTTTTTGTATTTTAAAATTTCAAATTTGTAATTGTCCAGCTTTTTTTTTTTTTTTTTTTTTTTAATGAATAGCCCCTGCGTAAGCCCACTATTCCGGCGGTGGTGAGAGAACCGTCAGAATTGAGGGCTTATCTGTCGGGCTGCTCCATCTATTGGTGGGGAGYGACACCTGCTGGAAACCGGGTCCAGCGTCSCTTTGAACATCTTGCAGTACAGAGTTTATAGTTCATTTGCAGGGCTAAGGTCRTTTCRCTTCTAAACCYGGAGCTCCGCTTTCCCTTGSAGCTGCTTGTGTTTCCCATCYYATCTTGGAGCATCCTTGTCCATTGGACSTACCCTATTTTGCAGCCCCCCTATGTATTGTCACCCTATTGTATGCCATTTTAATCGCAGCCCATGGATTGTCCCAAACCCCATTAAACCCTAAACCCTTTCTGAAGCCATGCTCAGTATTGTCCAGCTTTTTGTTTTCAGTGAAGTTGCAGACATTGGGATGCTGGACCCGATTTCCAGCAGCACAAGCATAACCTGGGTAATGGCCCCAGCATTGTCCGGGTTGAGATGTTGAGGAATCCCTGACCTCGTTGATTTTTCATATAATAAAACTGCAGTTTCTGAAGAACAAAAAAAAAAAAAAGAAAAAAGAATTGACGTACGAATTTGCACGCCTTAGCACACGTGCGGCCGGAACTTTATTTTGAACTTTTCAATTTCAATTTGGCTTGAGGAATTATGCATGCGCATCTTCACTGGCATTTCGCGTAACTGTCTCGCTGCTTTTACGATCTAACACGAATGCATCTTTTTGCGCTGTGCTCTTGCATGCAACCTCTCCTCGCGCTCCCAGCCCCCTTTCTTCGCGCCATTATCAGCAAGCTGTAACTGTCGTCTTCTCCCTCCCTTCGCACCCCCTTTCCTTCTTCTTGATCCAGATGAATCCTGAACTTGCCTTGTGCTGTCTCCCATGACCTCCTTTCCTGCCTTCGTGTACACAAGAGAAGGCCCTGCTGATCCCCAAGTGACCGTAGAAGTCAGGTGACAGTGTAAGGAGGCTCCCGAACTTCTCACACTGTCATCTGATTGGCTACGATCACTCCGATGGGATCAACATGGCCCTCCCACGTGCCTTCCCTTCCTTTCTCTCTCTTCTCCTTTGTATCTCTCATCATCACACCTCTGCTTCCTTCGCGACTATAAATCCCGTAAGCGCGTCGCTTTTGCTCTCTCGCAATGCATCTGCCAACTCTGCTGGAGTAGTGGCTAGATGAGGTGGTGATCAGTTGGTCGGGAAATCCTGACGAGTCGGCTGCAAAAAAAAAAAAAAAAAAAAAAAAAATCCTGACGAGTCGGCTGCACCTTTGTGGGATTGCGCGCTGGATCGCTGCAACGGACTGCAGGATCTGGGCGAATCCGCATACTAGTTGGGTGGATGGGGTGACGAACGCTGGGGTTTGGCGCTGGGTACGTGGCGACCGGGATTGTCAGTGCTCCAGCGAGGTGAGAAGTGGTTGTGATAGGTTCGTTAGCCTGGGGCCAGAGATCGAGAGCGGAAGGATCCGCGTCTTCTTCCTCATCTCGTCTTTTGAGTAAATATTGCACGGCGAGGCCCCAGTTTCCTCTGTGGGGAAAAAAGAAGAAGGGAAAAAAAGGAGAAAAGGTTTGGATATGATGCCTAAACCACCAGTACACGGCCCCAGCCCTACTGAAAAAGAAACTCGTAGCCTATGACAAAGTTCGGAGGCTCGGCCCACCAGACCACGATGGCCGGCGGTGTCAACCAAAAAACAGAAAAAGTGCGCTGCTGGCGGTTCGGAAAACCTTGGCAAGCAGCAAGGGGCCTGCACACCCGGATGTACTGGTGGCCTTTTTTTTTTTCTTTTTTTTTTTTTTAATAGTAAAAAAAAAGCAGGATAAGAGTAAGCATAGGAGAAGGTATTTGGGATTCCTTGTTTTTTTTACCGACTGTTTCTGTCAGTCCACGACAGTGACCTGAGAGGGAATGCTCAGACTTTCTTCCACGTACGCGTATGCAGGGGGATCTCCAAAAAGGGAGGATGTACTACCCACTGCTCTACCCCTGCTTGCTTTTTGTTCCTATACCACCAGTTTTGTGGGATTGGCCAAGGTAGCAAGCCCTGCACATAATTGTGGTGAAATATAAATACACATGGGATTGGTTAGGGTACCAAAAGCCCAAAAGACTGGAAAAGGAACGAAAAGACGGTTACATCCTTTCCTTGTTGCCTACTAAAGGATGTAATTAATTCCGCTTACTCAGGGTCACTACCGGTAGTGTGTAGTGTGTACTTGATATGTAAGGGACGCGCTGGACCCGGTTTCCAGACTTTTTTTTTTTTTAATGGGAACAAGGCTCCAATCTATTCGTGGGGAGCAGCACGTGCTGGGAACCTGGCCCAGCATCCCATATGGAAATTTAATGAAGCGGTAAATTTCCTGTAAAAGGAAAAAGTAACAAAAAATCAGGGATAAGAAAAAGAATTTACCTGCATTCTGCTAGGCGAAAAGACAGAAGGAAGCGAAGAGAGAGAGAGAGAGAGAGAGAGAGAGAGAGAGAGAGAGAGAGAGAGAGAGAGAGAGAGAGAGAGAGAGAGAGAGAGAGAGTTGTACTTGCCTGATGGTTGTTGTGGTGATCTGAGGGACAGCGCTTCGCTTCTGGAGGCTGACATTGCTATGTCCCGTGCGGTTGTGCCATAGCCATGCATAGTCGTACTTGCTTGCTATCTACGACTTGTTCTCGATTTGTGGTGATGCTGGAATTTGTGAACCAGCCATACATGCTTGCCAGTAATGATTGCTATCGATTTGTGGTTGTTTCTCTGCATATAAGAGTTTGAACCGCGCTGCTGCTTCGCAACTGCTGCATGGGTACGAGACTGACTTCACGGCCGTGGTACGAGACTGACTTCACGGCCGTGGCACTTCTGCTTCTTGTCTGTCAGAGAGTGGATTAGGTTTTATCTATTGTTGCCTCACTGCTTGTGGTGTGGGCATCGACTGCCGAGTCGCCGGCTCTTTCTTTCCAATCGGCAACAATGCCGAGGGCTTTCACTGTCCGGTTCACTGCATGCATCTGTGTAATTCTTTTGGTGATCTATGGCGACGCAGCCGGCGCCGGAATTTTGGCATCATCAATTGGTGGCAAAGGGCGTAAGGCAAGGCCATCTGGGCTCGATTCAGCATCGGCAATTGCTTCCTTCTCTGCTTCCAGCTTGCGGGAGTTGCGACTGGAAGTACCGCCCCCGTCTCCCATCCTCCCGATCCCAACTGCAGGCCAGCTGGCATGGCATAGGCGGGAACTTTCGCTGTTGGTTCATTTTGGCATGCAGACATTTGGGTTAGGAGATGGAGCCGACTCGCCAAGATTGTTCACGCCACTGCAAATGAACACTACCCAATGGGTAGAGGCGGCGGTGAGGGGTGGGTTTCGTACAGTTATTTTGACCGCCAAACCCGAAGACGGCTTCTGCTTGTGGCCAAGCAACTACACTTCCTATTCCGTCAAGTCGGCCTCGTGGCAGTCTGGAAATGCGGACATCGTTGCAGAGCTGGTAGACTCTTGCGGGAAACTTGGAGTTGCGGTTGGCCTCCATCTGTGCCCCCAAGACAATCATGAGCTCAGGTTTGGCGACGTTTCAAGATACAATGAGTACTTCATCGCGCTTCATAGAGAGCTCATGACGTCGTATGGACCATTTGCGGAAGTGCGGTACACGGGGAGTGGCAAGACCTACCCTTACAGCTATGGGAAATACTGGGCCGTTGATCGGCAGCTTCAGCCTATGGCACAGATCTTCTCTGACGCAGGGCCGGATATTCGATGGGTTGGAAACTCCAATGGCCAAGGGAGTGATACCTGCTGGTCCATGATCGACAGAAGTCGGCTCACACCAGGTACACCAGAAAGTCCTAATGAGGAGAAAATGGAGTACCTGGCACAAGGGGATGAGAATGGGTCCGACTGGTGTCCTGCTGAGTGCGATGTGTCGATGCGAGCAAACTGGTTTTGGAAAGCAGGGGACAGGCCGAAGAACCTGATCAATCTTGTTGACATCTATTTTGCGTCGGTCGGCAGGAACTGTGTCCTCCAACTGAATCTCCCTGTCCGTCCAGACGGACTTCTTGATCTCGAGGACGTGTCCGGGATATACCAGGTTCATGAGGTTTTGAAGTCGGTCTTTTCCGTCAATTTCTGTCGAGGCAGGCCTGCGAATGCAAGCAGCGTGTGGGGAGACAGAGCTGCTGCGATCCGCATGAAACAAGCGATGGCAGGCCAAAGGAAGAAGAATCTCAGGCCATCGGCAATACACCGTGGTGCAGGCGACGAGGAAGAGTCTGGCATGGAACCGGCGTTACGCCCTCGTACAGATGAGTTCCTGGAGCACCGTGGCGCAGATGACTCAGCTGTGTTGCACGTGCAAAGATTGCGGCTGCTGTCGTTAGAGAATGACAGCTTGTTCCCTTTTGGTGCGCATAAGGCTGTGGATGGCGATCTGGAGACATATTGGGCAGCTGATGCGGGAGAGACAGCAGGGACACTTGAAGTTGATCTCCAGTCCCCGACTCAATTTAACGTGGTTCGTATACAGGAACCCATACAAATGGGACAAAGAGTTGCCCAGTATATGGTTCAGGCTTGGGTGGTGGGACGACCTGACGAGAGCAGGTCGGCAAATGGAGTTGTGGCGGGACAGTGGCAGACTCTGTCCTCTGGGACTACGATCGGTCACAAA
Organism: Chara braunii; assembly: GCA_003427395.1. Lineage (NCBI taxonomy): Eukaryota > Viridiplantae > Streptophyta > Charophyceae > Charales > Characeae > Chara > Chara braunii. Next base: position 6,357,063 of record BFEA01000015.1, on the reverse strand, counting down.
AAACTCGATCGATTACCAGACGTGGTCAATGCCACCAAAGTCAGGCTGGTTATAATTCGTGGAAGAGCGAATCCTCTGATCGCGGAGTTTGGGCTTCACCTGATAAGGCATGGCCACTTCCGGGTGTCTCGAGATGAGAGGAAAACCACGATACAGGCAATGAATGAGGTTTGATAGGCGGCGTTGCACAGGCAGACGGTCGGCACCCCTCGATTGGTCCGATGCCAACCAGCCGACTGGTCGGCAGTCGGCAGCATCCCGCACAAATATTGAAAAATAAATAAATATTTGGGAGTCCATAACCCCCAATAAATCCACCAACACCCCCATACCCCCTCCCAACACCGCTAACACCCCCCCCCAATACCCCTGTATCACTCCTATACCCCCCAACCCCCCCCCTAACCCCTCCGCACCTCCCCCCATCCCCAAAAGTTTCGCAGTGGGTTTGGGCTGTACTGAGCAAGCACAGTACATGCCCATAGTCAGATTTTAAAAAAGTCAGTGGATCCCTGTTTACTGACTGGTCGGCAGACCGCCGACCACTCGGCCCTACCGGTAGGCTGCAAATCGGTCGGCGGTCGGCGGGTATGCAATAATGCAACCCTGTTGATAGGTGAATTGAGGAGAACGACTCCAGAGAACAGCGACTATAAACTGTCGCACTTTGTGCGTCAACAAACAGTGGGGATTGGGGTTGAAATTTCCAAAAGCGCTGCTGCAATTTTTAAATAATGGACACAAACTGCTGTCCTGCTGACTGCTGATCCTCTTTGCGGTAAGTTATTTTGGAGATACAAAAGTGGTGTGTTCCAACTTCCTAGTTAGCCAAATTAGTAGGGGTTGACATTGCCATGCCTCAGCGGTGATTTCCTAGTTTGGGCTCTCAGTAATGTGTGAGACGGTCGCAGCAACGAGGACGCCAAAGCATTCACAAGGGCGACGCTGCCGTGCCTCAGTGGTAATGTTGACTGCTTTTGATGCAACGATCGGGCTCTATACAATGTATTTCTCGAGCAACAGGAGGCTCGCACCTCCGAGGCCAAGCTTTGAGGAGTCAGGAACTTGGGGAGTTTGTGTTGTGTTGTGGTGTGTGATAGGTAAAGCAAGGGGTTCTTAGGGAGTTTGTGTTGTGTTGTGTTGTGTGATAGTGAAAGCAAGGGGTTGCACAATTTATATTACGAGATTAGTAGGTTGTTATTATACCAGGTTTTTTTTGTTTTGTTTTTTACCAGTTATATTATTCAATATTTATATATATATATATTTGACGATATATATATTATATATGTATGGTATATTTTATGTAAATTGCAGGGCAGGACCTGTCTTTCAAATAAGTCAAAAAGAGGTTGAACATCAGGTACGCCATAGGCCGCACAAGTCAAATCAACCGGTACCCCATAGGCCTCGAAGTCCAGTCCCACAGTCCAAATTCAGCAACGCAGCGCTCCAAGAAAAGTCTGGAAGGTAGTGGGCCTCAAAATTCCAAAGGCAAACAGGCCGTGGACCACCGGTACCAGTCAAAGTCAGGCCCAGGCCAAGTCAAGCAAAGACCAAGTCAAGCAAAGGCCCTATCCAGTTAACATAAAAGACTAGCTCAGCTCCTTTCAGACATATTGTTCACTCGTGAGAAGGTGGAAGCACTGTTGGCTGCCTGTGTGCTATCTCGAGTTCACTGAGCGCCAGGGAGCCCTGCTGGGCTGCGCTAAGCTGTGGAAGACAGGTGGCCATAGCCGCGGTAGGAGAAGTAGTAGAGCGCAAGTGGTAAGGCGGATGTATCCAGGGTACTAGAAGAGGTTGAGAGTTCCAGAGTTCCAGAGAGAGTTCCAGAGAGAGAGAGAGAGAGAGAGAGAGAGAGAGAGGGACATAGTAAGGTTGTTTGGTGCAAGCGGAGAGAGAGAGAGAGAGAGAGAGAGAGAGAGAGAGAGAGAGAGAGAGAGAGAGAGAGAGAGAGAGNGGAGAGAGAGAGAGAGAGAGAGAGAGAGAGAGAGAGAGAGAGAGAGAGAGAGAGAGAGAGAGAGAGAGGGTTGCATGAGGGATGAACCAAGTTACATATCTGATTGAAGTTGCTGGCTATTGCGCTAAATGAGCTCTGTGTGGCTCGAACTCTAAATTTGTATAATATGATCATTCCTTGAGGTTTTCTAAGCTTGTGCTAATCTGGTTTCTCCATCTCTTGACTTCGCTGCGAGTTTCTGTGTGAAGTTGTGAACTCTCACTGTGCATAGGATTGGAGTGTGAAGCTAAGTGGTTCATTGCAAACTGACTGGCCCCGGGTAATTCAGAATTATTTTATACTTTGGGTTCCATTGCATTCTCTTTTCTGGTGCTCTGAAATAAAAATAAAAAAATCAGCATTGCATTCAAAATGAAAAAGTAAGAACATTCCGAGGCGGGGTCACATTCACCCCAAAAAAAGAAACGAAAAAGATAAAGTTATTTGGACAGAATGCCTGGTACTAGGCTGGTAGATACGTCTTGCAGCCTAGAATGTGTGAGTAGGCCCTCAGTGAGGGCGTTACAGCGGCCACTGTCAGGTCCACAAAGTAAGGGAAACGCTCCTTTGGACTGGAAAGTGGGCTCATACACTTCCAATAGTAGTAGTGTCGTCCGCAAAACTGTCAGCAACCCGTGGAGTGCGCCCTGCCTTGGTGGCAGGGTGTCAAAAGGAAACAAGACAGGCAAAGAAAAAAAAAAAAAAAAAAAAAAACACACTAAGAAACTGAATGTAGACATAATAGCTGTTAGATACCTTACGTGTGGTGTTAGTGTGAGCTGAATGTCCTGCAAGTGCTTCCCCGACGTCAATCCAGTAGTTACATTCTGTTCTTTTTCTTCTTTTTTTCCTTTGTATTCGCGGGCCCACAAGTCTCAAAGATTTCCCTACTGCCAAGCCCCGTCGATGCCCCCGAAAAACGCGGTGTGAAGTACATTCCCGTTTTTCCCAACACTGAGAAAGGTAGTGGTGGTTTAAGAAGGAAAAAAAACGTTCCAGAGCCATACCGTCGTAGTTCATGGGTGGCTCAAATCCAGTGGTGGGGAGCAACACCCGCTGGAAATCGGGAGGGGAAGGGGAGGGAGGAGAAGAGGAGAAAACAAGGGGGAGCAAAAGAGAAAAGAGGGGCGCCGGGGCGTTTCCATCGATCTCAGATAGCAACAGCATCAGCTTCCGTCTGAAGCACATTGTGAGTTGCAATCTGGCAGTTGTCATCGCTCTCTGTACACGTCGAGATGAGGAAGCTTGCACCTTGAGAGTAGGCGATTGGGTGGCAAGTGCAGAGACCCCGCTGAGGATCGGCCAGGTACATATGGTCTCACCCCTAACAGTCCTGGCCGAACACTACACTATCAACAGAGCGGGCACCCTCCAAGGGAGTAGAGCCCCCTTCGAATGGAAAGAGAAAGCATGTGTACCAAGTGAGAGTTATAGAGGAGAAGGGACAGAGGGTGGTGTTCCAGCCATTCAAGCTAATCCGGGATCTGGCTCTGGACCCAGTAGAATGGACATGGAAAGCTGCCCAAAGGAGGGAAGGCCCCAAAGTTGGTCACATTTGCGTGCACCAGTTGTCGGTCAAATCAGCCTACAAAATGCTCAGACCTAAACAGCACCTGAGGGACACGGTTAACGATCGATGGGCCAGACACCTAAATGTGGACCGCACCCTCCTGTCACCGATCCAATGGTTCAAGGAGCAAAAATCTAAGCCCGTGAAAATCACCTCCCTGCAGTGGTGGATTGCCCGCCGCTGTTTGCCAACCAACGACTGGTTGAATGACCGTACTAATCTAGAACAAAGAGGTCTGCTACTTCCATGGTGCGAACGGTGCCAGAGCCTATTCCCTTTCCATAAGAAGGCGGAGACCATTGAACATATTTTCATGCAATGCCTGATCGCCCAATTCATATGGAGATGGTGGGACCAAGTATGGCGGAAAATGGAATCTGACATTCGCTGGCCCTGGTCATGGCAAGCCATATTGGCTGGGCACTGGCCATTGGCAGGAGCAGCCACGACCTTCGTAGAGAATATGTACAGACTGGGAAGGAGGGCGGTGATATGGGCACTTTGGTGGCAGAGGTGCACTTTGGCCATTGAGGAGGTGAGAGTAGAGGGGTCAAGAGATCACAGAACAGATTCAGCAGCAGGTGCATCTTGAACTCACACAAAGACAGTCCGACACAAAATCACAATTAGACCTTTTTAAACAAGTTGGAGATGTTAGGAAACGGATTACGGCATTTTGCACAGATTGGGTAGGAGTGGAGAGAGAAGGATGGATTGCAAAAGTGGAATGGAGTGGAGACAGGGGAGAGGGACAGCGTGATTTGGAAGAAATGAGAGACTACCGTCTAGTTTTCAAAGACTGGACAAACATAGAACCCTCGTTCCCACTACTCCCTCCCTCGGACTTCCCAGACCTCTTCCCACCTTATGCCCTTTCCCTGGCAGAGACTCTGTCCTGAACGTTAAAATACTTAGCCCAGTCTCCTTTACACCCACATACATCTGCATACACACATAGATATACATAATTATGTACACCTATGTATGCCCACATATGGAACTCCTCCATGGAGCCCCCAGGGGAGGACTCCGCTAATGTACATAACTGTTCCTTATTTGCTGCTCAGTTAACCCCCCTTTTTTTGCTTGGGGTAGTCAATGCTGGCAGTCTGAGTATTCTGAGTAATCTGTGCCTTGCATGGATACCTCCCCTTTTTTTGCTTGGGGTAGTCAATGCTGGCAGTCTAAGTATTCTGAGTAATCTGTGCCTTGCATGGATAATGGGACGCTGGACCCGGTTTCCAGCAGGTGTTGCTCCCCACCAATAGAACGGAGCCTTGTTGTTGGGAAAAAAAAAAAAAAAAAAAAAAAAAAAAAAAAAAGAAAGAGACGAGGAAGCTTGATTGTATCTTCTAGTGATATTGATCTGGGAAGCGGCGCTCATATACACATGGAGAGAGCGCCAGCCAATCCTGCGTGTGAAGTCCATGAAGTGCACAAAATCGTAGGCCTGACATCCGAAGTCAAGGGCCTGTTCCAACTGGCTTACACCAGGTATAGGGTCTGCTGCTATAGAAAGCTCCATGGCTCGTCTGAGGTCTAAAATCTGAGCCTCCGGGAAGGTGCTAGATCCAAGGTCGCATTTCAAACCAGGCCGTGTCAGATTCAAAAGATACTTTGGAACCGCCATGGATTCCCTACTCCGTGACTGAAAAAATGTTTTGCCACATTCAGTGATCCAATACCTACTCCGTCACCTAAAACGTGTCCAAAAAGCGCTAGTCTTGATCAGAAGGTTAAGCTGTTGAAGGCTACGTACCAGCCAACTTAGGGATTGAAAACGGGAAAACGAGAGAGAGAGAGAGAGAGAGAGAGAGAGAGAGAGAGAGAGAGAGAGAGAGAGAGAGAGTGCTGGCGCCATGTCTTTAGCTAGAGAGAGCACAGTTGTAGCACCCATGGATGCTAAAGGTTGATGCGATAATCGCATGACCTTTGCTTGAAGCACCTTTGATTGGCTTCAAGCGGACTTAGCAAAGACAAGTTCGGAATTGTACACGAAGAAGGGAAAATAGCTTATCATTTCAGAACACTATATCAGATTTAAAGAACATGCATTCAACATGCTATTCGTGTGTGTGTGTGTGTGCGTGCATGTGTGTGTGTGTGTGTGTGTGTGTGTGTGTGTGTGTGTGAGAGAGAGAGAGAGAGAGAGAGAGAGAGAGAGAGAGAGAGAGAGCCTTCATACCAGGACGATGTTGATTGATGGCCGTAGCCGCCATGCGTCTGTATACAACTTTGCTGGTTAAGACTTTAGTCTTTCCGAACAATTTCCAAACTGTTCTCATCACATGTTGGTTGTCATCACATGCGTCACGAATTTTTTTTATTTTTTTTATTTTTTTTTTATTTTTTTGTCATGCGTTGTGAATCTTACGATGCATCCAGCGGCCTAGCTCAGTTGGTAAGGCTCGCAAGTGGCATTCAGGAGGTCATGGGTTCAATCCCCATTGGCCTCATGACTTCCTGGGCTTACTTGGCACCTGCTACCCAAGAGATAGACCACTGGATCCCCCGATCGGCATCAAGCAGAGTCTGCTATGTTCATAGGGGAGGGGCCTGAGGGGAGGCACGGGGATTGGTCCGCTTTATCCCTGGTGCTACCGGCCGTCCCCTGGCCGGTATCCTGCAGGCTCGAGGGGCCGTAATAACACGGCTCTGGTATGCTGCGGGTTTCCCCGTATGCCTATAGGTAGGAGGAGTGGTCGGTAGGTAGTGTGACGAAAAATTGAGAGAAGAGTATAGTTAAAAATAATAATAATAATAATAAAAATAAAAATAAAAAATTCTTACGATGCGTATGAGCACGGTGACATGAAGGGTAGCAAATTTGTGGTTAGAAGTTGTGTGAACTTGTGGGCCCAGTGCAAATTTACAATAATAATAATAATAACAAGGGGTTCCCCGTCATGGTTTCACTGGTGGCACAGATGAGAGGTGGGAAGGGCCGGAAAAGCAGATCCATCTGTCTCCACTTCAAAGCCGGAAAGGGGCAGGGGGGAAAGAAACAACGGCGGACGCGGCAGGTTTTCAGTTTGAAAGACAAAAAAGAACACTTAAAAAGCAGTGTGCTCATGGAGAATGTTCAAAGTAGGGTTTTTTTTCCCCTTTTCAGTTAAAGTAGTTTTTTTGTTTTTTCCCCTTTCCTGTGTGGCACCACGGCCCGCCCCTGTAGTCATGACATCTGTGCGTCTATTCAAACTCGGTGGCTCTTTGTTTTGCGGGCGCGTGTTTTGGTTGCCTATTCGAAACTCGGTTGTGCCGGAGCTGCTGTTGGCCCCTCGAAAAAGTGAAACTTTTCGAGGCACTTTCTGCCCCCTGTGCGGTTCACCTTCTTCCCCTGAATACGACGTGCGGTCATTATAGCTGTATTTGGGGCATCTTTCAGTCTAAATACAGCTATAATGACTGCATCTTGTATTCGGGGGATGACGGTAGTATGGAAAAATTGGCAGCTAACAGAAAAACAAGGGCAACGCCAACCTGTGCAACGCATCCAAGTCCCACTACCAGGTAGGATAGTGGGATAGGGGGTGCGCTAGCATAAGGATGGGATGGGAGGTGGTCCCATATTCCAGGACAACCGCGGCCTACTACTCCAGGTGATCACTGTGTACTCAGTGACTGGCCTCTACAACCCCATGGACTTCAAAAAAAAAAAAAAAAAAAAAAAGAAAGGAGCTTTGACTAAACAGGGTAACCAAGTGCACACAGACAGTCCTCACAATTTGACTGGAGACCCTGCGTGACACCCACACCCTCCACTCCCCACAGTGGCCAAGAAAACAAGCTCACCTCTTTTACAACCTGCCCCCCAAATGCCCCAACGAGGGTCAGATTCGTCCTACATGTCTTTGAGACCATGGAGTGAAGGCAATGGGATATCTTGCTTAGCAGTGGTGCGTATGACCGCTGTCCAGTAAAACATCCCACCAAAAAATGGTAGAGCTGCCGCTAGGCTACCAGAGTGGCCCGGGACCAGTTGCCCGGCGGGGCCAAAATAAATAAATAATAATAATAATAATAATTTTATTTTTTATTTTAAATTTGGTAAAGAATTTTGATGTGACCCTGAGGCAAAAGCTGGTCAGTTCACCTGATGGAACCGATCGAGGGCTTAGTCCTTCGGTCTTTGATATGGAGATGCTGTGGGGTTATCCTGCCTATGAGCAATTGTGGGCGGCCTGCGGCAAAAAAAATTGCCAGAGCTTTATGACGATAGAATGCCACGGTGCAATGGAGCTGGCCGCATGAGCTATGAGAATAGGTTTATGCTGGTTCGTTGATTTTGTTGGACTATAGAAACTAGCTGCTGTTGCTAGTATTTTGTTGTTGAAACTAGGGCTTGTTCTACGTCTGCGGCCTTCTGTATTCCTTGCAGACAAGGTCATGCCAGCTGTAAGTGACACACCAGCATACACATTGGCATGTAGCCTGCATACGCTAACATAGGACTATAAAGAGAAGGACGCTAACAAAGGACTATAAAGAGAAGGATGCTAACAGAGGACTATAAAGAGAAGGACGCTCCTATCGCCTCCAATAATAGGTTTCCAGCGGACGTCTCAAAAAGAAAAGGGGGAAAAAACTTCAAAAAAGTACAATTAAGAGGAAGATAGGCACTTGACCTTTGTAACCTGAATTTCTGACTGGTAACTCTGTAGTTGCCTTTTAGATAAACCCGGGAGAGCAAGCGCTACCGTCTTTACCCGAATAGAACGCCCGGTCATTATAGCTGTATTTAGGGCAATTTCAAGTCTAGATACAGTGATAATGACCGGGCGTTCTATTCGGGGGGGGGGGGGGGGGG
>BFEA01000015.1:6327660-6344246 GCA_003427395.1 Chara braunii | reverse complement strand
GAGAGAGAGAGAGAGAGAGAGAGAGAGAGAGAGAGAGAGAGAGAGAGAGAGACACACACACAGACAGAGAGAGAGAGAGAGAGAGAGAGAAGAATGGCAGAAGATGGGTGGGCTGGTGGAGGAGGAAGGCTGTCAAGCATGGTGGTGACAGCAGACAGCAGTACACGAGATACTCTAAGACTCACAACGTCGAATGAATCAAAAGACATGCTGCTGGTAGGGTATACCCCTAGCGGACTGACTGGAATGCACTGGACTAGCACACGGCCTGTGAGATCAGGCCCATGTCCAGGTCCCAAACAGGCCCGCCCTATAGTCGACCTCGGAGTACTGCTGCATAGATGGACCCTCACAACATGGGGCAATCCTGAAGCCTTGGAATTTCCCCGGGGAGGTCAGACGATCCTTTTTCCTGTTTTTTTCTAAACTATATTTTGCTCTTGTCTACTGTTGGGAAGTGGCTGGTGGGCAGAAGGGTATCCTCCGACAAAGCTTTCAACGCAAAAAATGCATGGCAGACAAACAGGAAGGTTGCAGGACAGGGCAACCCTGACAGGCTGACATGGCTTCGTCAGTTGGGAAGGGTTCTGAAGAACGAGAAGGTTAGACAGGGGTGCGATCTGAAGCACCCGAGTAGCTCAGCCTATGAAAAAGTGCGAGTCTTGAAAAGGCTTGATTTTTCCTGAGATGGTGGAGACCATAGTTCGCGTTCCATTTGGCAGGGTAAGGTGATATCCCCTTCTCTATTCCCTTTCCTCGGAGTCCTCGTTCACCGATGCCCAATAGACTCTATTATGTTTTTTTTTGTGTATTTCACGAGTGAACGAGGTAGATGCCCATCCTCGTAAGAAGGATTTTGCCGATTGGGTCGTTTGTGCTAAGTGTGCATTTGAAGTGCATGGTAGCTATATTCACTAACTTTTATCCACCGAGTTGTGGCTATATCATTTTTGTCACCCCGTCAAATTTGCTAAAGAGGAACGGTTTATCATGGCTACAAAAGACAGACTGCGATACAACAGAAAGTGTAGGCAAGCAAAGTTATGGACAAATAAGGTGGTGTTGGCTAAATCAGCAGGGAGGCTACGTACAAAAATGTTGGAAAAATGACAAGCATCACACTAACGAACGGTCTGGGGATTTCTGATGGATAAAAAATGCAAGATCGATGGGCTTAAACCACCCATACGTTTGCCAGCCATTTTTTTCCAACGTGGCCGCATGCCCGCCTCAAGTTTTAGGGGTTGGCCTACCGGAGCAAAATGATTAGCAGCGCCAGCCAAAAGAAGGCCTGCGCCAGTTTGTTTGTTTTTTTTGGCACGCAGGGCGTTTCCAGGCTTGGTAAGGGAAAGGTAAAAAGTACTAGTGATTTAAAAGTTGGTTGACAGAACCCCATCCCTCCGCACATTGTGATTAGGTGAACGCAGTTCAGAACAAATCAGCTTCCCATTTTGTGGTTAGGATTACTGAATTGGCCATTGATCATCATATCAAATGGCATTAGTCCAATGTTAGAGATGATGTTAAACACTTAAAGTCATCATAAAAAAATGTACGATTTGTGCGGAAGATAAAAAGTCGATATAAGCGCCACGTACAGTTGTCCTTATAAAATTGGTTCATCCATTTTCGTGAGTCAGTATGGATACCACAACTATCGTCGCACGAGATTGACCCAAAGAGTGGACTATTCGGTCATATGAGTATTTATAAATCATTTTTGGGAATGAATAGAAAGTTAGATATGTATCCTTGTAAGCGTTGTAAAGCCTCAAAACCCGTGTATGTTAACTGTTTCTTTAAGAAATATTTAAACCACCACCACCTTCGAGACTCCTTTTGCAGAGGTGGATTCCCCTTGAGCGTGAAGCTTCATTGAAGCGCATTCGTGACATTTTGCTTTTTGGTTTGGCTGGCGCCGCCAACCTTGGGGTTATGATAGCCCCTAGCCTCCAAATAACGTAGAATGTTACATTTTTAATCCTCGATATTGCCTGAAAAAGGTAGTGGTGATTTAAACACGAAAGAGATTTTTACCAGCAATAGGACTAGATAAGAAAGCAACATACAACACAATCGTTGTTGTATATGTTGCACACCCCTCATATCCCAATCCAGTGAATTGATTGAGAAGGTTAAATGTTTGATCAAAATCACGCTTCACCGGACTATCGCAACAAATAACACATGTCCTTGGCCTAAGATAGTGAGCGAGTCACGCCTCACAAGTGTATCAGGTTGAGGTCGTTCCAGGTACGAACTAATAGTTTGTCGTTTGTAAAGCTTCCAATGCTAGACAACTTGTGAAACCCGATCCTTGATGAATGACAAAGGTATAATATATTCCTATAATTGATGAAAATTCAATTGACATTTTTTAGACTTACATAGGATGACGAAACTAGGCCATGACATGCATGTCCTTAGTCACAAGGCCCGAAACAAAACCATTGGGTCATAAGATACTATAAATAGGGAAACTAGTTCATGTGAGGAAATGTCTTTGTGACGAGAAAGTAGTGACCAAATATTCTAGCCACTTTCGCATCATTGAGCCTTATATGATTTTCAGTCGAGAAATACAAACACGGTACGCCTCATCTCTGAAGTTAATGGTGACTTGATTTAGTCGATTGCGGGGCGTGTCTAACTCTGTCCTCTTTCTAGCTCTGCATTTGCTCAACATTCTCCAGTTTTAGTTTGTCCTCCCCCAACAACTTAGATGATTTTGAATCCTTCATCCCTTTCCGATCTTGCTCGTTGTCTCCTTTGTCCTATTTGTCATTCCCATGAATATTGGGTTCATCTTTGCAACGAATCAAACATCAACCAACAGAATATTGTCGGTTTTTTTTTTTTTTGTTGATCGTGAGATTTCCCCTCCTTTAAACTGTTTAAAAACTGTTTATCTACTGTTTATCCTGCCACATGCCCCATACTCAACAGAAAGTGATGGAAACCAACGTTTGTAAGTTATATAGTCCACATGAAGGGACCGGTTCAACAGTTGAACTTTGTGTTGAACAACCGTTGACAATTTGTTTACACTATGTTGATCAACAGTTCAGTTGTTGAAATCTGTGTTGGTAAACTATTGATAGGGAGTCGATATTGTGTTTATCAACAGTTCATCACAAAACTACTTGTTGGATATCATGTTGGAATTGTGATGAAAATGTGATGGCAGTATGATGAATTCGTGTTATAAATATAATGACATGATGATGGAGTTATGGTGGACGCCTGATGAAGTGGACTCCAATTGATATTAATGTATGCATCCATATATGTTCATAGGAGAGCATTCGGGTGTCTCACGTTGTATCTCACTTGGGGTTTTTATATACCTTGTGTTCGTTGCTATGCAGGTTACATGTATATAGTACCATTGATCGCGACCCCTGATGTGATATGCACTTGTCTTGCATGTAAGAACTGACACTCATAGAATTAGGGAAAAACTTGTGAAAAATAAATGTAGTCTCAGGGTAAAGTATTCATCACAGACTGCAATTTTATTACGCGTCTGCACAACCATGCTCTGAGGATAACAAATGACAATGGTCCATATTTTTTTGTCAATGATTCATAATAATTTCAGACCCGTGTACATACAATTGTCTCACTGTGATTGATCTGTTGTGAGACCCATGTTTAGTCGTTAAAGAGGATGAGATGGTCCAGATAGAAAAAGTGTCATTATTCTTAACAACGGTTTTTTGCTATAATATTTCTGCACAGTTGGGGATTGGGGATGAGACTGTTTGTTTGACGAAAGAATGGTTGTTTTCGTAAGTGAGCACATGCCATAATGGATAACCCTTAAGCCACCACTACTTGGCCCAGGATGTCAGAACGCAGCGCGTCTGGCTTAGGCAAGAGAGTTTTCCAATATATACATCTTATGATATGCCCCATTTTGGGCCATTCTAGTTTTCTACAACTTTAATACTTGTCGAAATGAGTACAATTATATCTCTCTATATTGTATACCACATTTTATATGTTATCCCTCCACTTTACTACCTATCTCGTTATAACATTTATATAATGACAATCGAGACTTCAGTCCCTTATGTGGTCCGATCCGCATATCATGCATTTGTGTTATGCATATGTTATCCACGTGGCAACAAAGATCACGGGTTCGCATCCCTCAACCTAGTGCAGTTCTTTTCCGTCTCCAGTGTGTCAGGAATGGATTCCAAACTTAAAAAAAATAAAATTGATTCGTTTGTCAAGAACACTCTTCGCTTGCCATACCTGCGTTCAAAATCTGTTGTGATAGCTACTTGAAGCGACCCTTTAATTGCCTCTTTCATTGTTATAGCTTAAAATTTTTCACCTACCTTACTAACCTCAAATCGCCGTCTTCAAATCCCCTAATATATGGTTGTCCTTACCCACTCCTTGACATATGAGTCTGCTACAGAGCATTGTTTTCCATTGATGCAAACAATAAGTGCCCCCAAGAGCACCCCATAAGGTTTATTTAGTTGCAAGGGAATGATGAACAATCTGCAATTTTATGATCCCACTACTCTAAAAAACGGACAGAAACCTCGCACTTTAGGTATAATTTGAAGTGTGAGACAGTTTATCCCAGTTACTTGTAAACACTGCATTTCATATTATGATACTGGGATTTTGATGTTTGTCACTTCGCCATTGTGAAGGCGAGATGCATAATCATCCACATTTCTAGTTCCAAAGCATGCCATGGATTTAGACAAAGCATGGTGTGCTGGCGGTGGTCGAGTTCTCCAAGACCTTTTGCGAGATCCACTATCGATGAACCATTTTGCAATCAACTCCTCAGTAATGTTATAGCATCCTGCAAGTTGTCGGTATGTTGCTTGTGATAGTGAGATTCGATGTCACTGAAGTCGCCTTATCGTGCCTTTATCCTATACGGTCAATGTACCTCACCGCGACTGCTTTCCCTCATTATAGCCACTGTGATAAAACGCTTTCAATTCTTTTACTCTCCGTATTGATGAAGTTAACCTTTTTATCGAGGTTCCCATGGCATATTCAGTTGAGGCAGGTTGTCGCATTTTCACCTCCAACCACCTCCCTTCATCATCTTCTAACTTGTTTTCATTCTTCCCGCTTCAAGTTTCCGGATTTATTTCGTTGTGCAATCCATTTGAACATCCTGAATCCAGTGTCCCGCATCCCTCATTTATTCTCTTATCCTCCCTTAACTTGATTCCCAGTCATGCGAGACTACTGCAGCAGTTTCATTAAGTTGTTATCTTTTTGCAACTTGATATGACAATTTTGCTACGTTTGTTTTTAGCCTTTTTACCTTTGTTGTTCCTATCCCACAATTGGCCAAATTGTGTTGATCATTCTGCATCCGAGTCGCTCTGTACACTATATGTGCAAAATAAGAATGAATCTTCCACTAGAACATGGAAGTGTACACCGCCATTTTTTTTGTCTTTGATGCATGTTAAGTGAGTAGTGGGGCGAGACCCTATGCTGCATTTTCGTCGAGCTACAAGAACTGGTCTAGCTTAGTCAGTACACCCCTCAACTGTTGAAATATACACATGAGTTCAAACTCTAGTAAGAACAAATGAATAATGTAATATAATTATGAACTACCTAGAGTCGGTGATGGCCTTGATAAATTCACTTTGCGATGATGGCGATCAAGACCCTTGATGACTCGGAGGGTTGGTTTGGTTGGTCAACCGAAACTAGTTGGGTCCACACCGCCGTGTCTATGGTAATACATTTTTTATGTCGCGTCCACAATTCTCGATATTCCTGCGTATTTTTTTATGCTACGAGTTGTCCACTGGCAGGACATCCTGGCCAAACAACTCCGTGGGACATCCGGTAGGCCCATTGTCCGGGATCTAAGAAAACTAGTTTTTCGAGACAATGTGACCAAAAGGGAAAAAAAAGCGTACAGAGGGTGGGGGGTGGTGGGCTACTGCAGTCGCAGCACCTTTGCCCTATTGTGCCCCCCTCTTCCCCCTCCTATTGCACCCCTTGTCCCGCCCCCCCCTCGAAACCCCCTTCCGCTCCCCTCGTAACCCCCCTCTGCTACCTAACGCTTCCCTCATTTGACCCCTCCTTCCCATATAAAGCTTTGTTTTCTTTTGTTTTTTTTTTTTCGTTTTCGATTTCAAAGTCCCTACGAACTGATCAATCAATCAATCAATCAGTCAATCAATTAATCAATCGACCAAGCGATGAACGATTCGAATCGATTCATAGATTGGTTCAATAAGTTGATCGAATCGGTTAAATTTTATCATTGATTGATTGATTGGCAACGATAACCAAAATGACAATTAAAAAAGGGAAAAAAAAACAAACGGTAAAGAGAATGGGGTGGGGAAAGGGAATGAGGAAGTAGCAAACCGAGCAGGCAAAGGGGAGGATGTGGGGGGGGGCGGGACAATGTCGAGCGCATCGACCCCCACCTTTTTCGAGAAAGACTAGAGCTCTCCAAGCCATGTCACGCAGGAGTAAACCAAAATAAACACGAGAGACAACTGGGGGACAACGTGTGAATAAATCTGCGAACCACCGAGGAACGGACGCGTTCGCATTGCCACCTCGCCGCTCTAGCCGAGTGCGTCAGCCGTACTTCTCGCAGTCTCCTACGACAGGACTGGTTCTGGCGGTGCACACTTACCTTCCCTAAGGGATTGTTACCATCCTTAGGGGCAGATCCCTACTGAGTTATTGACATATATGGGAAAGTTTTTATATGCAATCGTAGAGGTAAGTCGGCCGAGGGTGCTCACTCGATTCGCTTCAGTATAGGAAACGCTTGGTCGAAACGTCATCTGAACCCGGACGTCGTCCGTCCCGTAGGACACTGATCTTCTAGTTACGAAGTAGACGCCGGTCAACTAGGACGGTCTCAACTAAGCGTGAAACTCACAACTCAATCCAAGTCCCTTAGACACACAGTCAAAAAAAAAATATAACAACCACACGCAATTATATCAAAAGGAATTGACCGTAGTCCATAAGAATGTATATCCAATCTGAAATGATAACTGAAAGAATTTGAATCATCATACGGTACATCCAGTGACACAAGATCGAAATAAAACCCGACCATCTTGGGTCGAACTCCATAAATAAAAAGTCATACAACGACCAATGATTAGTTGGCTCCGACAATAAATTGGATGCAACTGATAAGGTACTCGGTCTGCCTCAGTTTTGACTTAATGAGATGCGCTGCCAAAGTCATGTATTCCACTCTACCGTCGACCTAAGATTAGAGTCTGACACTCACACCGTCTTCCCACATTATTGGATGACGGACTGCTTTAGGGGTGATTCTTGATCAGGTGCATTACTTGAAGTGTTGCATGCCCAACCCTCTAGGAAGTGGTTTGGGGTACTCCTCGCCCGAACACAAAACTCGTATCTTATAAGTCGGGCGTCTCAACCGAATTCACAGAGTACCCACCCGTAGAACGGTCCACTCTAGGTCTATAATGGGGTCAGCTTTTGAAGCAACGACCCCCCCCCCAGATGCTTCATAGAGAGAGAGTGTGTCCACTGCGCGTAGATTTTAATTGTTCTTTTTTTTCATAAGTTTAAGGTAACCTGGAAGAAAAGAGTCAGAGGAGATGGAGAACGAGAATCATTTGGACAAGTAATGCAACATGAGGTCATTTGGGATAGAAAGGTTAGACCTCAATAAAATACTAAGTCTAATCGGTTTCATCTTCATTATATTCACAAGTTTTTTTAAAGGTACCTGTTATAATTCTTCACATCAAAATACAAGTGTTTTCTACATGCAGGTAGACAAAAGGTAGTCATAAACCACTCTCCGTTGAAAGTATCCTTCTACCTACCTACACATCAAACCGAAGCAAACAAGTTAGAAAAATCCATTAAAAAATCTCATACCCAAAGTCAGACCTGACCATTCACATGCAAACACACATTTTATTTGCCTTTTCAACGAACATTCAATGAACAGGGTCAAGCAAGTGTGGGTTCACACATGTGTGAAGAGAAATATGAGTCATTCAATTGACCTTAAGTGAAGTTTGAATCGACTCACTCAAGAAAGTTGATATAATGTCTCAATCAAATAAAAGAATGTCCAGAGTGCAGAATTGATTGCACAGGCTCTTTCTTCTTGTTAGAGCCTTTCGTAATTAACTTCAGGTAACCTAACGGTCGCCCACATACTTGCTCCATTGGCGTGCATATATCGAAGTAGCCAGCCTCCTTGAACATCTCTCATAATATGTTCTACACTGTAGAAAGCTAAATCTACATGAGGCGTATAATGCATTGCTAAAAAAATGCCTGTAATTATCTGGATTACCAAACAAATACCAGCAAGAGATCCAAAACCCCACCAATAGCTGAGATTGCTAGGACTTGGATAATCTACCAAATGATTGTTGAATGTAGAAAATATAGGTTGTTTAAGAATCGATAGTCGTCTTGCCATAAATATTCAATTGTTGTTTGTATGGTGTAGTCAAATAGTTGAAAAACAAAAACACAATTCTAAGCTAAGACATTGAGGCCGTTGGTCGGTCATTGAAATAAAAAATATGCAGTCTACAACCATACAAGTTGTGACCCTTCCGACCGATTCCTGGCGTACATGTTTCTCCTTTGACCTGAACAGGTCCAAGTTGGGTCCACTAAAATGACTCAATGAAATAACCCTCGAAGAGGGTATTCTAAAAAATAAGTCCCACGTGGTCCCAACATCCCGGATCGTCCCAATGCAGTTCCAACTGTACCAAAACTTTCAAGGATTTTCCCAAACCAACTTGCAGATCCATACCGCCTCAAATTGCCGCGTCCACACCAGATAATCCCAATATCCGAAATACAAGTCGCTCATGCCAAAATGTCAACCCTTAAGTTGGTCTTAAAATAGTCCCAAGTGATTTTGCGCGGTCTCACAACATTGTCCGTAATACCTGATGGTTTCAACACTAAAACCGTTTGCACCGTGCGCTGCAAAAATAAAATAAAATAAAGATGACCCCGGGTGAAAACCGCATGTGTCGTGTGCCCCAATGACTACTTCGCACTGCACTCGCACACTCCTCCAAGCTCCCTTGTGGGTCCAAGCGTTGTGTCGCATGGTCCCAAAACGTGCTCCAATAGTTGTCGCCCCTAGCCACACCGATTCACTCAAATCTTAACCGTCGTAAGATTACCGCTCCCCCAAAATTATCAACGGAATCACCACTTGCCATGTCGTTGGATGAATAGCACTCCCCCATACACACACAAAAATATTGATGTTGATGTTAACGCTGCACGGTAAACAGACGACATCCCCCTTCAAAGCATTGTGTCTTCGTCGTTTGCTATGTCGACAATCCAGCAACATTTTCCCATAAAGAAAACAATGTTGACGTGGCAGCATAACCCCACTGAAATGGAGATTCAGTCGCTGCACCGCCACAACCAGGTTAGGGTTGAGCCCTGGTTCCACAAAAAAGGCCCCACTATCGCAGCATCAGCTCAACGCTGAGGTCGGGTAACCCCAACGCTGGTTATGGCTGCCTTCGCCCCTGACTCTATCTTCCTGCAGACCGTCAGCGCGTTCTCTCCCTCACCCAACAAATCTTCAGCACCACTCCACCAGTACTGCTTCTCCAAGCATCACTTCTCCATCTGCTCAAATAAATGAAGCAACTTAGGGAAGAGTTGTCTTTATGCTATAGTCGAAGGTTTGCTCCAGGACTCAGAGTGCAGTGATCCTGAGCCCTTGATCTCAACCAGGGGCCACGCACAATTGAGTCCTTTAACCTTTTTATCCCCTCTCATTTTTTTTGCCCTTATCGGAACCCCTTCACTAAGTTGTAGGGGTATTGTCCCTCCCTTAGCCGCATACACACACACACACATGCACCCAATCGTAACCACGGCCACATACGTGGACGTTACTTTTTTCTCCGCCCCTCCTATCCCTTCATGGGGGCATCTCATCGTTCAAAACGAACGATCGCCCCCTCTGTTATTTCACAGAGTTGGACTAGAGTCAAACTCAACAAAGTTTTTTTTCCTTTTTTTATTTTTTTTTCCTCTCGTGCCAGCACCTGGTTCAGGAGAGCGCCAAATCCAGCCGCCTATTCGCAACCCATTCTCGAACGAGCAGGCGCGAACGGTGCTCCTCGTGATATCGAAAGATAAAAAATCAACGCCATTATGAACATTCGGCCTCCACCAGCCAATTATTCATGTGATAACTTTTTCGACACCTCTAGCTTCAGGTCCTAAAATGCTAAGGAATCGATAGGCCAAACTCCCTTACATACGCCATGTATCTTCCACTTGATCGTGAAAACATACATGGCCTCACCCTGCTGCAGCCCGTTCATCGAAACAAACGGGTGCAGACTCTGTAAGTGCGTAGGGAAGGAATCGAAAAAATAAGAAAGAATCTTAAACAAAATCTAACAAAAAAATCCAAGAAAAGTTAAGAGAAAAAAAAACATGCTTTCAAAACAGACAGTCGCCCATTAAAACTGGCGTCTGCACTATCGTTTGGGACATCCAACTCCCTTTTACTTTTGTAGGCCCCATATGGCGCTTCACCTTTTTTTTAAGTTTTTTTTTTTTTGTCCCATCGCCTAACGATCACTTCAATACGTGTGGTTTTTCAACCACACACTGTCGAAATACAGATATGAGTGAGAGAAGGTTAACAACAGTCGTATTTTTCATCACCACTTCAGGACACCCTTCACCACTTCAGGATGCAACCTGCCTAAACATGTGGTTTTCAGGATCTTAGGATCTTTCACCACTTCAAGTGGTGAAAGCTCTGAAGACCCTGAAAACCACCTGTTTAGGCAGGCTACATCCTCAAGTGGTGAAGGATGGTTTTCATGGTTTTCGAACCTTTCACCAGTTCATGACGATTCAAAATTTTGAGACTGCCCAAAACTCTCACTTGACCACTTCAGGATGCACCCTGCCTAAACAAGTGGTTTTCAAGGTCTTCAGACCTTTCACCACTTCAAGACCATTCAGGATTTTCTGACTGCCCAAAATTCTCACTTCAGAATTTTTATTCCTAAATTTTAAGTTACCCGATAACCGCTTGTGATCCGACTTCGAATCCTATAGGATTCGAATGAAAATTAAAACTTTTTTTCTTTTTTTTTTCAATTTATACGTGTGATCCTTGCGCAGGGGCCATGCCAATCTTTAACTTTACACAAACGATCTTGGAGGTCGCATGATCTAATCCTCAGATCATGCAATTGGAATCGACCATGGCCCCATTGCCAGTTTTGTGGACTGCTCCATCAAAAGGAGCTAGCCAAGTGGCACGTTCAGCTTTGATACCAATACCTGCTGGGTGACAGTCCTAGGCTAGCTCCTACTATGGTAAGAGTAGGGGCAACTCTTCTATATGAAGATGCCCCTCCCAATGACCGTCTGTCTGTGGCCTGGCAACGCTCGGTGACCTTATTTCTTTGCACAAATGGCTACCTTGCCTACAGCTTGGACAGGAGCCCAACCTGGTAAATTAAGTATTGACTTTCAAACCCCAATTACGGAATTTAACCACGCGGGCCTACCTGTCTAAGAACTTTTAAAAATAATAAAATTAGGCAGCTTCTAACCCCCGTGTCGAGGTCGCAGACCCAAAACGGCCGTTAGTTTTGGACTATTTAAACCCTGAATCGCGCGGCTAAGCAGTCGCGCATCATTATTTTAAATAGGATAGGTTCAGATTTTGCACTGCAATAACTGCAATGCCTTTGCGGCCTCGACGAAAAGCGAAGCACTGGCGGTTACCACTGTCATTTGCGGATGTTGTCACACATCCGGTTTCAAACTTTAAGAAAAGTTTAGCTTTTCAGTCCTAGGTCGTGTCTGAATAAACTTTTCCGGCAAACGCGTTAGCCTCATAAAGTAAAAAAATTACACGCTGTTAAACATTCAAAATATTGAGCAGATACCGTTGTAAGGGTCTCTTCTCTGACAACGGGGAGGCTGGGGCTATGGCGGGCGGAGGAAGGAGCGGGGCGAGGCGAAGGAAGGAGGACGCGAAGGTGGAGGCGAACAGGGAAGAAGGTGGGGGCGGGCGGAGGTGGCCGCCCTTGACATTATTTTTTTATTTCACACTCTTTTTTTTTTAACCAATAAATCAATCAATAATTGATTGAATTCAAAAATAAAAAGGCAAAAGAAAAAACAAGTGCGTGGGGCGGAAGGGCGAGGAATGGCAGCCAAATTTGAATTTGAATTTGAATTTGGCTCGATGTGGACGCAAATCTCAAAGATCTGACAGCTTAGGCCGGGTCATTTTCTTCTTTGTTTTCGGAGGTGTTACTGACCTCCAAAAAATCGGCCCTCCCTCTGAGGCTCCCAGGTGTAGTATGTACCCCATACCCCACCCCTGCAGGCCCAACCCACCCAACCCCCCAACCCCAATTGTATGTAGGGATTGAACACTCGGACCTGGGTGTACGGTCGGGTGAGTTATCCGATAGCCCGGACAAAAAAAGGGTCCCGGACTAGAAAAACTAGCTACGTATTTTCTCCCCCCTTTGTGCTTACTGGTTTCTTCTTTCTTCTTTTCCTTCTTCTTTCTTCTTCTTCTTCGTCTTCTTCTTCTTTCTACTTCTCTTCGTTTTTGTCTTTGTCTGTGTACTCAACGGTTTTGGTTGGATGCTAAGTTGGTTGTTCATGAATGGTTGTTGTCTACTAAATATATTTTTTTCAATTTGTTTCTTTTTATTCCTTACGATGATTGATTTTTAGGAAGGACCTTTCTCGTTGGAAACGGCGGGAAATCTAACAGGAACACAGTCGGACCATCCTGGTAGGCGCCCCCCCTACCACACAGATTAATGAAATCCCGCGGTGGCCGGGTAGAAAGAATTTCACCAAAAAAAAAAAACAAAAAAAAACAAGAATTTGACGCTCTCATGAGGTTGTGGCGACATCGGCCGCAAGCAAAAGAATAGGTTCATATTGGTTTCCTCCTCGTTAGGCTGAGCTATGGACAGACTTGTCCTGCAACTACACACAGTTGCCTTTTCAACTTCTCTGTTACCATCTGCACACACTAACAGTTTTTGGGTCATTCTCGCTTCCCTCAGTCGCACGTTTTTTTGCAGCCCTGGATTTCGAACATCTACGACATTCTACGACATGCATTGGACACCCTCGACAAAATATGGTATCGACGGTTGAACTTCGAAGGACCCAACCTATTTTGGCAAGAACAAGACCATGGACCCTGCAGTTGGACTTCAGAGGTTGCAAGCTGTGTGGTTGAGATTCGAGTGGGACCAAGGGACCTCAGAACTCACCCGGGGTGCATTTGGACGTCGCTGACCTGGACGACACTGCTCCCACTGCCCGCGACGGTATAAGTAATCGGCAGCGCAGCAGTGGACACAGGTTGTTGGACTTGTTGGATCTGCTGGATTTCCCTCGATCTTCCTTCCGTTGTATGCCCTCCAACATCGGTCAGTGCATAAGCGAATCAGCAGGAAGACAAGTCACTTCATCAGCCGGTATGAGGAGAGTCATTTCTCCTTCGCAAATTTTGGTGTAGGGGACTCTCAGGTCACAGTCCCTCGGGCCGCCTGTCGTCAGTCAGCATAGCTCTGCCACCGTCGTGTCTCGAAATCAGTCATAAGTCAGCGGCTCTTTCGTGTCAGTCCTTACTGTCAGTCCACCCCAACCCGGTAAGTCAGTTTCACCTCACCACCATGAACCCGTCTGCTTGCATAATTGGAGACGTGCCCCCCTCTACCTAACCCCGCCACCAATCCTAATCCCCACCAACAACATATCTCAGCCGCCTCCCCGTCTCCATCCTCGTCCTTCCATTCACTAACCTCCATCAGCACACCACTTTTTGATTCATTCCTCTTGTTATTTTTTCCCTCTAACCTTACAATCCAGTCTCAAGAACCCATTCCCAACGGACAGCGAGCCACAATATTCTCCTCCCTCATCACACCGCTAAGATCTTCCATAACTTCACCACCAATAACCATCAACGAAAATATCCAGTTTATTTTTGTCCATGATCTTCCCTCGGCCTCGCTTCTCCCTCTTCACTTTTCCCACCTCCCTTTCATCTTCCCAGACACCGTAACTTCTTTGCAATCAACCTTCGTTGAAGGAAGGTATGGATCCAACCTTGTGATCTCCGCTTTACTCGAATTCGCAGAAGAAGCTGCCTTTTTCACTTTCCAAAATGGTGCTCAGTCTTTCTTCTTCATCACATGGGATCAAGCTATGCAGCTCCTCTCTCACTCCTACTCTAAACTTCTTCTCTCATAATGATCTTTGGCAGTCTAGATTCGCTCTCACCTCAGAAGCAGGTCACGACAAGCGACGAGTTGGCTAACTTCAAGGAGCAGCATGCGCACGATCTGCGCAGCCCCTTCTACTATTTCTCACTTTGCTTGGCTTCTGCAAGAGACGACTCCTCCAAGTTTTGGTTTAACGTCGGCCTTCTCAGCATAGTAGAGAATCTCCCTTCACTTGGAAGGCTACCAGGTTTCATATTTTCTCTCGCCTGCTTCTTCAAAAGCTTCTTCAAACAACTCATCAAGGGAGACACCTCCCACCTTCTTCTTCATCGGCTTATTCAATCTGGATCAAGACCCTGATTCAGTTTGCTCACAGATCAAGCGTGCGGGAATCAAACCAGGTATCAATCAGCATCGGATTTTCCGAGAAAAGTCTCCTATCCGTCGCAGCCTGCATTTCCGCACCTCATTTTGAAACTCCACGAAGCAGCTCACATCTTTTATTTCATCGATCACGACAACCAGGATGCCGCAGAGAAGGAAGGGTTAAGATCCCCTTCCCAGAAGAAGAAGAACTTACCGAAGAGCTTCGGATTATGCCTCCAAATCAGACCCCCACTCTCCCAATCAGTCAAGCCCTGTCCAGCAGCTCCTCATAATTTTCCAACCTCACCAGTCTCCCAAACAAATCTCATCCCCCTCTACCGTGACTTTGAACCCCCCCATCCGGAAAGCTCCAAGAGCTAGGAGAAGGCCTCGCATATTTAAGGGACTGGATTACATTTTTCTCTTTTGCATAATCTGCCTCTTCTTACTTGTCCTCTTTATCTATTTTCTCCTTTACTTTCGCTCGCCTCCTCCCACCCCCTTCCTTCCCCAAAACCCAAGTAAGAAGCATTACTAGCTTACTGATTAATGAAGCTAATAGGGTCGATGTCAGTATAGTTAGACTCGTTGCTTATCCTTCGTCATTATGCCTTATAATATCAGAAGGACACGAGGTGTGGAATGTTAAATGGATGGCCAAGCCTAATTTGGGAGGGAAAAAAATGGGAGAAGAAAAGCAGAAGGTCAGGAAGAGGGGTGGAGTCAAAGAAGGGTGTAATAAGAAGGGTACGATGTCAGTGATTAATCGTTCGCTGCTGTTTTTCCATTACTCTCTGTAATAAGTAGAAAGGAGTGTCAAAGATTTTACTAATGCATGGCTAAGTTCTGATTAAAACAATAAAAAAAAGGGGGGGGGAGGGGAAGCAGCCGGGGAGAAGAAGAGCAAGTAGGGGGAAACATCGACGAATGTAGTGAAGGAGAAAAGTCAGCAATCCAAGGATGTGGCAGTATTAAGGAAGACATTAGAATTGTGAATATAGAAAAGGATTTATTTTCATTTCATTCCTAATCTTTCACTTCTCTTCTTTTGGGTTTTCAATATTCCCCTCTTTTTCTAAGGTCCCTAACCCATTAAAAAAAACAAAAAACAAAAGGAGAGTGAAAAAAGTCAGATAAAAATTAGTTATTCCAAACTTGAGTTCACACCAACCTCATCAAGCGGTTACTCAATCAAGATCGACTACTTTATCAACTGATTGATTAACTGACTGGTAAAGATCAAACCAACCACATCACTCCAAATCGCCATTCAAAGAGCAATAGTATTTTCCCAGTTAAGGGGGGCATTAAAAAAAAAAAAAAAAAAAAAAATTTGCAAACCTTGCAAGATTTCATGTTTAATTTTTTCCTTATCTCCTTTCCACTTATCAATATTTCTCTTCCCCTTCCAAACCCCTAATCCGTTGCTTAAAAAAAAAAAAAAAGAAAAAAAAAAAAAAAAAAAAAAAAAAAAAAAAAAAAAAAAAAAAAAAAAAAAAAAAAAAGCGGAAAAATAAAAATCGGTCATTTGTAAACTTGATTTCGTACCAGTCAAACCAATCGGTTACTCAATCAAGATAAACGACGTTGCTCATCTGATTGACTAACCACTTCGTAAAGATTAAACCAACCCGCCACTTGAATTGATCCGCTTATTCTTCCCTTCTCCCTTTGCCTTTATCCATTGCATTTCAGAAATAGACATTCTCATACTTTACGTTCATCTGATCAACCGGTTACTCAACAGGTAGGAGTACCTTAGACCAACTGATTATCTATCTGGTTGATTTAACGACAACCAACCTCATAAATATCCCAATAATCAACGATGAAGTTTTAAGCACGCAACCACGTATCCATATCACCTCATAAAAGCAGTATCTCTATATTTATGACTTGCTCAAATCAGACTCCTCACCACTCACCCCAACCGTTTTCCTTTAAGCAAGTCTTACAAGT
>BFEA01000015.1:6284739-6327342 GCA_003427395.1 Chara braunii | reverse complement strand
TTCTCAAAAATTTGTCTGGCAGTCGAAAAAAAAAAAAAAAAAAAAAAGGAAAGACAAGTTCAGTTGTCACCGAACTTGCACCCACATAGGCGGCTTTGTATTCAGAAGTACTGATCAAAACCCCCTATAAAATATATTTTTAAAAAAAGTATATATATTTCATTTTATTTCGCTTCTGCACGACAATCCATGTACTTTCAAAACTTTACATAACGCCTGGCAATAATTCTGAAAATTCTCAATAGAATAAATTTGTATGGCAGACAATCTTGAGTAACATCAATCGATCGTACTCGTAAAAAAAAAAACAAAACAAAAAAAAAAACAAAAAAAACAAACAAACAAACAAACAAACAAACAAAACAAACAAAACAAAAAAAGGGGGGAATGATAAGAGAAATCATGAGGATGATTACTTATGACTACAAATTTATCATCAATCAACTTTTTCGTCAACCGGGCGACCGTCTTGTGACCTCTGATTAAATCAACTCACTCATACCATTTACACTCTGTTAATTGATTATTCGCAATCTTTTGCACGATTAATCAATTCAACAATCATCTATGTAATCATCATATCACTCACTCTTTCAACCATATTCATCAATTTAGCCCAATCCGTACACCGAAAAGGAGTGGGTAGGTATACCAATCACCGACAGACGATCAATCCTCCAACACTCTCAATGGGCAATTATTCACTCAATTTGTTAAATCGTCAACCTACCGTCTAAATCAAACAATCAGCAGATCAACTCATTAAACTTTTGACCAAGAAAATTGTAAGAGTATTCTTTATTCCTTATCCCTAGACACTTCAATGATGAACTCTCTCATCTATTTGTCTTTGCGCAAATTTTTCTTCAGAATATCAGGTTCCGCAAGCATCAAAGATTTACCCGACCTCAAGACAAATGAACAATCGACTATCGGACGATCAACTTATTAGTCGATTATTTGACCAACCAATCGATTGATCAGCCGATCAATTGATTATTTGGCCGATTAATCGATTAATCGGTTGATCGATAATTTTACCGGTCGAGCAATCGATTAATCGACCCTTCAATCAATCGATCAATCGAATATTAATTGATTATCCGCTCAACTGATAATCGATCAATCGATTATTTTGCAGATCAACTTATCTTTTTTTCCCCACGCTAAGGCACTTCAATAATGTACCCCATCATCTATCAGTCTTTGCGCAAGTATTCTAACATAATATAATGTTCAACAAGTGGCTTCCGACAAACATTGAACATCCACCTGACCTTTAGTCGACCACTTATTCGATTATCGACCAATCAATCGATTAGTCGATTTATATACTGATCAGTCATTTAATCGCTCGACCAATCGACTAATAAACTTAGACGTCGATCAATCGATTGATCAGACGATCGACCGCTCAACCGATTCATCAATTGATCGACCGATCAATAGATTAACCGGTCGATCGACTGATCAACCCATTAATCAGTCGATCAACCAATCAATCGATTATCGGTCAATCAATCGACTAATCGACTAATCAATCAATTAATATACAGAACAATCGTCTAATTAGCCGATCAATCGATTAACAATCAATAAATCAATTAATCGTTTCACTAATGAATTGATAGTCGATCATTACAGCAATTGATAATCGATCAATCGACTAATCAGGTTGATTAACTCATCAAACCATTTGATGAGCAAAACTACAAGTCTATCCATTTTTTCCCACCTTATGATGTACTCTCAGTCTTGGTGCAAATATTTTTGTAGAATATCATGCTAAACAAGCCGCGTATGGCAATTGTCGAACTTCCACTTGACCTTTCACTCAGGCATACCTCATTATAACATTTTATAACGACGTCCGGCCAACAACTTCATGTAACCATTGTTTAGTCAACCATTTGATTGATCAACCCTACAATGCATCTAATGTTAGATCGACCGATCAATCGATTAAACGATCGTCCGATTAATCAATTAATCAAACGATCGACCGATCAACCCATTAATCAGTCAATCGGCCAATCAATCGATTAATCCGTTAATCAATCGACTAAGTGGCTAATCACTCAATTAATACACCGAACAATCATCTAAATAGTCGATCAATCGATTAACAGTCAATCAATCAATTAATCGTTCCACTAAGTAATCGATAGTTGATCATTTACATCATTTAATACTCGATCAATCGATTAATCAAGTTGAACCATTTGATCAACAAAACTACAAGTCTATC
This sequence comes from Chara braunii, assembly GCA_003427395.1. NCBI lineage: Eukaryota > Viridiplantae > Streptophyta > Charophyceae > Charales > Characeae > Chara > Chara braunii. The sequence continues at coordinate 6,325,094 of BFEA01000015.1, read as the reverse complement.
CCTTCGTCCCCACCTTATTATGTACTCTCACGTCTATCAGTCTTTGTGGAAGTGCTTCTACAGAATATCATGTTCAACAAGCTGCTTTCGACAGTAGTCGAACTTCCACCTGACCTCTCACTCAGTAAGACATACCACATTCTACACACACATGACGACGTCCGACCAGCTACTTTCTGTAACCATTGTCTAGTCAACTATTTGATTGATCGGCCCTACAATGCATTTAACATTAGCTTCAAATCTTTTGATCCTTTGGTCGGCCAATCGATTGATTGATCACTATTTCGCAACATAAACCGAGTCATCAACCAATTGTCCGACCTGTCAATCAATCAATTGATTTCTTTTAATTTACCTCCCCATTTACCACTTCTGCCTAGTTCAGCTTTTTCACGTTTGTTCACCACTTTAATGAATAATTATTCATCTCAACCTATTGGAAGAACGACCTTCACTTCGCTAGACGTATTAAGCTATTGATATTTATTTTGGCTCCTCCGAACGATGTTGCTTTCCTGTAAAAAAAAAAACAGAAGAAAGAAAGAAGGGAAGGAAAGGGGAGGAAGTAGGAAGGTAGAAAGACAGAAGAAGGGAAAAAGGGAAAAAGGAAAGGAAAGGGGAGGAAGTAGGAAGGTAGAAAGACAAAAGAAAGAAGTGTTAAAGCGATGGGGCGGATGCATACAGTACTAATAATGAGGTAATAAAGCTAACAACAATTATTAATAAAAAAAAAAAAAAAGGAAACGATTCCATGCATAAAATAGACCAGTGCACCCGTTCCTTCTTCTTCTGCAACCACTACCTCCGCTCATCTCCTTTTACTCAAAAAAAAAAAAAAAAAAAAAAAAAAGAGAAAAGGGAGAAAGGAGAAGAACAAATATCATTATTTAAAAAACATCGCTCATCAATCTCACTTTCCGTATTAAAAAAAAAAAAAAGGGACGACCAACACTCATTTAACAAGAAACTTACACCTTGTCCATAACCCCATCGCATACCATCTTACCATCCTGAAAACTATCCTTACAAAACAACTCTAATTAATTTTCAAAGAAAAAAAAAAAAAAAAAAAAAAAAATGCAGAGAAAGAGGGAAAAAAAAAAATAATCAAAAGAATGAGGAAGAACATATTACTCAAGTCAATTATTATCTATCTTAAAAAAAAAAAAAAAACTCAAAATAGGAGTGAAGAAGGAAAACTCTCATAAAGGATGAGTTTGCACAACCATAAAAAACTCAAACTGATAATTAAAAAAAAAAAAAAAAAAAAAAAGAGGATTAATGGCAAAACCCAACCATCCCCTTCTCCTTTTATTTTCCTTAAATCAGTCAATCATTTATCTTTAAATGGTATTTGAATGTCCTTCCTTGTTTGCAGGAATTCAATGGATACCTCATTTATTGAAAGTTTCCTACTCAAACTTGTGCTTATTCTTTTTTCCCTCACCCTACGCCTTTTTCACACCTTCCTACTCAATCCTCTTCTCACTCAGTGTTTTCCCATGGGAATCATAGCGGTCCTAATACTACTCATAATTGGATTTTCCTTTGCGGTTCTTATCTTTATTGTCTCCTACTTTCCACATTCCTTTAACTCTTCGATGATGACACTCTTTAGTTTTTCTTAAATACATGGAACCACCCTACATCTCTAACGATTCATTATCACCGCAACCATTAACGATAACTTTAATGTCATCTTATGTCTACCAGATAGCTCATGTCATCTCCGCCAATGGACCGCAAACCTTTATCGGTGCTGACGTACTAGCTATCTCTCCGGTTCCACCTTTCGTCTTTTCCTCGACCAAGATCGTTTCATGCCTCAATCCTCAAGACCAAATAGAAGAACTTATTTTTGTCGTATAGGCAAAGGAATCATCACAAACCCATAAGGTCCACATATCAGGCCTCAAACTCCTACCACCTCCACCTCCCCCTCCACCCCCTCCCCCTCGCCTCATGTACTCCAACCCATCTTCGAACCTCACCAATTGTCAGCACTCTTCTTCCTCTTCCTCTGCATTAGACTTGATGACACTTTTTTTATCAACCCCGGACCCAGCTCATCCAAAAATTTGAAACCCGTCACAATGAGATTCTCAAAAGGGAGGAGGAGAATCAAACCCTTAATGAACTTTATTCCAACATAACCTTTGATATGCATGAAATCTCCCCGAAGATGCTTCATAAGGCCCCCTCCTCATTCTACGAGCTCAAAGCATGGGAAAAACTCTTTTTCAGCCCATGCTATCTTTGGCAAATCCTATCCCTCATCAGATTCAAAGTTGTCGACCTTAACTACTCCTGTTACCCCTATGAAAAAACCTTTGCCCTCGACTTTGTGTCTCGTGTCGTCTCCATAGCGAAGGATTTCATGGAAAAATGCATTCCCAAGGAAACCAAGATGCTACTAAGCAAGGCCGTTAGAGAAGGAATGGAGGAGGCACTACCACTCATCGAAGCGGAATTCAACTACTGCCTTAATCAAACTCGTCAGATGGAAGTCAGGTAAGCTAGGGCAGTGCCCAATGACTTTAACTACTCGCCCTGAACCGCCTAAAAAGTCCACACCATTTGCGTTAAGGGCATTCTCACTTATCTTCCTCTCACCTTGCAGCGCAAATCGGGGGGATTCTGAAAGCAAATCAACATACCAAAAGAAGGGCGATCACTCCAAATCTAAAGACAGACGTTCCACCTCTCACAAGCATCAAGACGAAGACTACAAGGGTTACGATTACATCAGAGCAACAAAAAAATTCAAATTCGATACCGACAGCTCAAAGACGGACTCTTACAACAAGGATGACTTCAACGCAGCCTCTTAGTGCTTGCCTCCCCTTCACCGTACCTCCAGTCCCTCAGATTCTTCGAAATCTTTCCAAACCTCCATCAATCACTGACCTCCGCAAAGCGATCTTTGGTATGGCGAAGGTCACAAGACCACTGCTTCGCAGCATCCACCATTTCCTCCTTCTCCAACTGGAATCTCCTTCTTTCCTCCTCCTCCGGATGTTTCTCTCACTCAGTTTTGCAGTGCATCAAGCACGGTGTCAGACTCAACTTTGTAGGCACTAATCGCATTTCCACCACAAAGAAAATAAAAGTTTGTCACATGCTCAAAGGAGTTTACTCTGCCTCTCATTCGAAAATCATCATTCCGAATCATAACATTTTTCCTCATCAAGACTTCATCTCTTCCTCGGTTTCCCAATTTTTACAATCCAAAGTTATAGAACAATCTCCCTTCCCAATAGTAACCAACCCTGTGTTTGCTATTGAAAACTCGTCAAAGATAAAATTTATTCTAGATGTTAGATTCGTAAATCATTTTCTTTCCTTTCCTCATTTTCACTACGAATCTTTTGATTACTTTCTCTCTTCCCTCTCGGGTTCTTCTTCGCAAGACTTTCTTACTTGCTTCGACATAAAAAATGGTCATTACCACATCCCCATTCTATCGGATCACCGCCTTTTTTTTGCGTTTAGAATTGGAAAGGAACCAATTACCACTTCAATACTTTCTATTCCGGGGTCTCATCCGCATGCTGGATCTTCACTACAGTTATGCAGGAAATCATTACGGAACTCTGAATGCGTAAAGTACTTATTTTCTCATACATAGACGACTCCGCCTTAGCAAATTCCTTTGTCTACTCCCTCATCTGACAAACCTTCAACTACATCACCCTTCTTCACAATTTAGTTTTTTCCCTCAGCATCAACAAATGTTTTTTTCTACCCACTAAATCTATTTAAGTCTTTTGGTTTTATTTTAGACTCTCACAACAAGAGAATAAAGGTTCCTAAAGACAAGGCCCTAAAGATTATTGATCTCATCAATCAAGTCTCCACATCTCCAGTATCTAACAGATCCTTCGTAAAGTTAGCAGGAAAATTAGCAGCCCTTTCAAAAGCCTTTATCTGCGCCCCCCTCTTCTTGTCTTCCCTTTACGATTCTATTTCACCTGCAAACTGAGCCTCAATCATCTCTGCCTCTAATGACCTTCTCCTTGACTTATCATGGTGGCTCCATCACCTCCCTTCTCTTCCAGGACGCCTTTGAACAATCAGAAAAAAAACTATAACTATCGCAACAGATGCATCTTTCATGCAAATTGCAACATTAATTTCAACTCTTAATAAGGAAATCATTTTCAACAAATGTCTCCCCACTATCTTTTTGACTCCTCCTCCACACACCGGGAATTATTTGCAGTTCTTCAAATTTTCACCTTCTCTTTAACAATCATAAGAACCTCCTACTATCCACATCAATTAGACTCCACCTAGACAGTCAGACCGCCTCCTTTCTCTTTGCTAACATGCGCTCCCCTGATCCACTATTGAATCCCTGACTCCGAGATATTGCATCAATACTCATTTTCTGCGATACTGTTCTCAACCCTATTTGGATTCCGCGCGAACTTAACCAACACGCGGATCACGTCTCCAAAACAGAGGATAACTCCGATTGGGGCGTCTCCTCACATGTCCTCAAGACAATCTTCGACATTTTGGATACTCTGGCCATTGACCTCTTCGCCTCCGACTACCATCACGTCTGCCCTTTATTTGTATCCAGAACTTGGTCAAGTCTTGCACTTAACATAAAAGCCCTCTCTCTAGACTGAAACTCACTACGAAGAGAACCTTATAGATGGGTTTTCCATCCCGCATCCCTTATAAACATAATCATCTCCCGCGCAATACTCTTCCTTGCTTTTTACCTCCTCATAGCTCTTGACTCCCCCAAACCAACCTGGTTTCCAAACCTTCTGCAATTAAAAATACTTTGGTTCTTCAAAATTCCCTCGTCTCCACTTTCCTGCATACCCAACCCGATAGTGCATCCCTCCTGTTCCAACCCAACAATTTTTAGCCTAAAAATATTCCGATTTAAGACCTAATTTTCACCCTTCCTTTTCCATCCTCGTTTCATCCCATATCCATATCGCATGAACGTTCCGATACTTTTCTAGGTTCCTTGCCGCATCATCTCTCCCAAACTTCACCCCTCCTCGCTACCAGCCTGAACTCCGCCTATTCGAAAACAATGATTTGTCTCTCCTTCGTACACCCCTGCCTTCCTAAACCACTTTTTGATCCTTTTATTAAAACCACTTCCTCCCAACGGACCATCACCACGGCGGCCCCGAAACAAAAAACTAACTCTGATATCCTGCCTTATCCGACCATACGCAACCACTAATTCATTTAGAATTCCTAAAAACGTTTTTTTTTCCTTCGCCGACTCCCTCAATCTGATCAAGAATCTTCCACCCCGACAATCCGTCTTCGTATAACCAGACCCTACTGTTCTCTCCCCAATATTAATCTCTGCATATTGCACACGTAATCCCTCACCAAATTGCTGCCAACTCTCCCATAAATACAAAAATATCACAACATCTCTATAAGCTTCAACTTCCATTACTCCTTTTAATGTCAGAATTTTATTTATAATATAATTTATAACAATCCCTAATTTCTCCCATCGCAAAGGACGCATTGATTCTTCGGTCACCCCCCTTTGTAATGCATACTCTCGATAAGCCTTTCGGAAGGACTTCACACGTCCTCTTTGACAAGGATCATCGCTCTCTCTTCCTGACAAACGAAAGTTATTACTCAGACAATTTATTGCCTCATCAACTGTCGATGGCGATTCAAAAGGTGTCCTCTCGCAATCAGCTGTTCGACAGCGACCGTCAACCTCCATTAACCACTGACTGCTTATGAAGGACATGATATCTAGATCGATGCAGCTCATGCAATCCCGTCCAACTTTATTCCTCTCCAACCATTTGTTCAACCCAAGTAACAATTTTCACATACCGTTACGCCATTGTCGTTTGCAACCAAACTCATCTATAATATTGTTGCACCATTTTAATCTGCTCTCGTAGTCTCCTTCGTCCTCCGGAGTGCTCCTCTTCTGCCTCCAACTTCCATCGCTCATACGCTCGTTCCACTATTCCCTACAAGACGAGAATGTCACTTGCGGGACAATGGGGGAGATGGGCTAGCCCAGGAGGTGTTTGGGTCTGCGACCCCCAACTCCAAGACTCTCCTATTCAATCCGACATCATCTATGGCACGCAATTTCCCTTTTTATTTGGACAAGACCTGTGCAACAATTGTCTTGCAAGTACACGCAGTTGCCTTTTCAACTTCTCAATTACCATTTGTGCACACTAATAATTTTTACGTCATTTTCGTTTCCCTCAGTCGCACGTTTTTTTCGCAGCCCTGGATTTCCGACATCCGACATTTTACGACATGCATTGGACACCCTCAACAGAATATGGTCTCGGTCGTTGAACTTCGAAGGACCCAACCTATTTTGGCAAGAACAAGACCATGGACCCAGCAGTTGGACTTCAGAGGTTGCAGGGAGTTTGGTTGAGATTCGAGTGGGACCACGGGACCTCGAAACTCACCCGGGGTGCATTTGGACGTCGCCGACCTGGACGACACTGCTCCGACTGCCCACGGCGGTATAAGTAACCGGCAGCGCAGCAATGGACGCAGGTTGCTGGACTTGTTGGATCTGCAGGATTTCCTGCGATCCTCCTTCCGCTGTGCGCCCTCCAGTAGCGCTCAGTGCATAAGCGAATCTGCAGGCAGACAGATCACTTCATCAGCCGGTCTGAGGAGAATCATTTATCCTTCGCCAATTTTGGCGAAGCGGTCCCACCTGCCCTCAATTTTTCTGCGGTGTGTGGGCCTGCAACTCCAGGACTCTCCTATTCAATCCGGCATCATCTATGGTATGCAATTTTCCCTTTTATTTGGACAAGACTTGTGCAGTACTTGTTGTACGATGTATCCTGGTTGGACTGTAATTGCAGCCATATGCATCCAGGAAAGTCCGAGTGTAAGTATGCCCCAACAAGTGTTTTTTTTTTTTTTCTTTTTTTTTGAAAAACTTGACGATGTATTTCAAAAAATAGTCTTGGGACGAGGTCGGAGACCTCACAATTCAACCCGGAGTTATCCCGGCAGCCTCAACCATTTTCGCTTAATGTTCGAAAATCTCTTCGACTTCTTGAATACTACTTAACTCTTCCTGCCGGAAACCGGGTCCAGCGTCCCAAACTACTTCAAATTGCTTTCCAAAAAATTATAAGCCTTGAAGCACAGTTAAAAAAGGGGCCTCCTTTCGGAGGACTTTCCAATGCATTCCTTTTATAGACCTTGAAGCACAGATAAAACGACTTACTTAAAACCGACTTGCTTTACAGAATGATCTAACACTTCTTTATCGTAAAGCTTTTAAAAGAGCTGGAGAGAAATTCAGATCTAACAAATGTACTACTGTAGACTCAATGTCGAAGCCTAACGCGACTCCATTAATCATGGGTGTCTGATAGCCAAGTACATATGGCCATTTTTCCCCCTTGGTTCACCCAGGCAAGCCTATTAGCCCTGACCCATGTTTTCAAAAACCACTGGGCTCCTTTCCTGTGCCAATCTGCTCGAATAATGTGTCTAAGATCATTCTTGACTTGTCGTTGTTGTTGGATGATATGCTTCTGCTCTCCCTTGAATACCTTAGCATTTATGGTCGTCCAAATGACGTTCATCAGGACGCCTCTGCAGACCATTGCAATGTGGCCCAGGTCACAGTTGTATTTAAAACCTTGTGGGAGGATGCTTGTAAGCATCCACTGGTCTGACCATTCAAAAACTCCCCCTGTGATATTAGACCAATGTCTTTTTCACCAAATCATAAGTTCATCTGCTAGGGGACAGCAGAGCCATAAGTGCACCATATTCTCCCAGCCCCAGTTACAGCGCAGGCAAGTAGTAGGTACATCCATGCCTCTAGAGGCCAACCATGTGGCTGTGGCTGTAATAAGCAAGGACTGCAACCACATTAAGCCTGCATGTTTCTGGACTAGGGCTTTGGTGATTCCTTTCCATAAATTGCGCATGTTGTGCTCTGAACCCCCCTGAAGTTGCTATGCCTCCGCTCTTTTGATGGCCAAAGTAGATGGGGTCTTCTTCAACTTAGACTGTTGCAGCAGCACCCTAACCTTTGGACGAAAGTGGAGCAGGGGGGTAGTCTGAGCCTGGCTTCCCATGTTGCCTTCGACCTTCCATTCAGTCAGAACGAGCTCCACCCGATATGTGTCCGCGTCCCTCCCCATAGTTGTTGTTAGCTTACCTTGTCGAGAGGTCTAAACAACCACTCTTACCTCCGGTAGGTGCCTGGTTTCTTCAACCCTGAGGTCTCCGTTTTCCAATCTTAATGGGCATGTTGTGTTGCCTAGGCCTGGGAGGCTCCATGACTGCACCATTAGGCCTGAAGGTAGCGCTGGTCCCAGTACTCTCAAAATTCGATTTGACTGAGTTTCATCCCTCAGCCAGGTCCCGTCTGCATTCTCCCTGTCAGGATGCAACAGTTGTGTCCATGTTTGTGGGATTGCAGTTGTCAGCTTATTCAAGTTATTAACAACATTATGCATCCTGGGAAGCCTTGTTTTCAGGGCCAATGGTGTCACGAAGGCTGAAGTAGTGGCATCCCAGATATCCCTGATTTGAAGTATGTCTTTCTTAACCCAGGATTTGCCAAAGGCACCCACTACGTCCGCTGCCCCAAAAGAGGAGCCATCCTGTTGTAAAATTAGCGGGTTATCAAACAGTAATTGGTTCAGAATCTCCTGTTTAGTATTTGGAGGTGACCAATTATTTGGTTTCAGTTTATTCCATGCTCTAAGTATACTCCTCCATATCCTGGACTTGGGACAACGATTAGAAAAGGAGGGCATTAACATACAGAGCCAGACTTTAGAGTGGTCCACAAGTTCCCATTCCTGGCCCAACAAGTATTGGCCATAACCATCCACATCTTAGTGTTTTTTTCCATCATGGCCCGTGCCGGCCATTTGGCCATCAATGCCAGGTTTTGCTGAAGGGGGTCCAGGATACCCAGACCGCCATTCTTCCGGGACGTTGCCACCACCTCTCATGCCGCCTTCGACAGAAATCCTTGATCGGTAGTAGTGTCGGGCTTCCAAAGGTATCTTGTTGCAGTTGTCCGAATTTTTCTGTATGCTCCCTCCCCCACCAGATGCAATGTCAGTGGAAACCACAACACGGAGAAGGCGGAAGAGGACAACACCAACGCCCTTCCGAAAAGGGAGACGTGTTTGCGTCGTTTCCAGCCTGCAATCCTCGCTATCACCTTATCCGCCAGGATATTGTCTTGTACTTTTGAACAATCTGAAAGAGGGACTTGGACCCCCAGAAATCGATCGGAGGAGTTAGCCGAGACTTGACGCAGACCCTAGTCAATACACAACGCTTGGGATGAAGGTAATACAGACTTATCCCAATTAATAGAGGCTTCGGATAATACACAATACCCATACTACTCCTAGAATTTTCACAGGTCACCGTTAAATCGTCAGCGATCGCCCCACCCTTCCATTGGTATGTTGGGAAAAGACGCAGACCAACAATACTCGGGTTATTTATTATATTCAAGTTATCTAGTAGGGTCTCCAACTGGAGAACAAAGATCAGGGGGGCCAATGGACACCCTTGTCTTAGAGACCGGGTAAGTGGAAATATTTCTGATTGTTTTCCATTAACCAGTACCATGGCTGTAGCTCTGGCATACATTGCTTTCACCCAGGTTCTGAATTGGTCGCCGAACCCCATGTTTATCAAGGAGGTCTTGACGAAGGCCCAACCTACTTTGTCATACGCATTTTCCATATCAAGCATGAGAATGACCACATCTCGCTCTTATTGGCCTATTATTTCCAACACCTGTACCGTTGTCATGATGCTATCAAAGATCAGTCTTCCTTTCACAAAAGCCCCTTGTTCTTCCCCTACTAAGGATGGGAGAAGGGAGGCCAGTCACAAGGCGAGGACCGTTGCTAACAACTTATATGAGACGTTCAAGGCAGATACGGGGCGCCAATTTCGTATATCTATTTTGTCTTCTTTCTTATAGATTAGTGAAATCATTCCATGGGTCAGGCTTTTAGGTGACGTGCCCGTGGACAGTGTTTCATTGAAAATATCACAAAAGAACTGACCAAAGGCTTCCCATGTCGATAGAAAGAAGTCGATTGGGAGGCCATTCGGACCTAGGCACATCCTTCGTGCCATGAGGCGGGCTGCCTGAGATACCTCTTCTATTGTAATGGGCTGGTCCAATTCATTCCTTGTTTGAAGTGGGACCGTTTTGTTCGATCGTGTCCAAAAGTGATGGTGGTCGGCCAGGTTAGTATCAAAGCTATCAAACGGTCTTCTAGTACTTACTATGTTTTTAAAATATTCCATTGCATAGGTACATAGTTCTTCAGTCTCAACCGCCAACGGTAAATCAAGAGCAAATGGATGAGAAAGTTCCCTCATTACAGGCATGGCCTTGCTTATCATTAAAGATTTAAAGGTCTCCTTGGTCATACGGTCATATCCAAGGATGCCTTTTATCTTTAACCATTTCAGCCTATTTGCCTGTTTCCGAATCTCAATGGCCTCTAACTCCTCAGGCGCTTTGGCTCTTTTCTCGGATCAATAGTAATTCTGAAAAGCGTCTGTACCCATCAGGGTTTCTGCATGTTCTATTAGTTTAACCAGTTGTTCCTCTTCTTAGTAGCGAGCATCCGCTTTCATTCGTGAGAATTCAATCATGACAGCATGTAATATCTCTATTCTCACTTCTACCCATTGTTCCGTATTAAGGAACAAATCTTTTGCGAGTTGTCAATCTTCCATTTGAGCCTTGATCCATAGTGGGATACCTGGGTCTTTTAGGATTTGGACATTCAAGCGGAAAGGGGGCTTAGCTCGAGCTATTGTTTCCTTGGATAATACGTCCATAAGGACGGGATGGTGGTCTGAAATTGAAGAAACCTTTTTGTCTGCCCAGACACACCGTTCCCAAGGATCACCCCTCGCCATAATGAAGTCTAGGCGCCTCGTTGGTCGTGCGGTATTTCTTGACGGTTGTGGCCCTACCCATGTGAAACCAAAGGAGTCAGAGTTGAGGGTCCTGTATACATCCACCAATGCTTGAGATTATTAAGGAAGTCAACAGTAGTGCACCATTTCTAATAGGAGTGGCGGTTGGGGAGTCTAGTCCCGGGTTTAGTACACAGTTTCAGTCCCCCATTATGAGTAAGTTATCTGTGTCAGGGATAATTTTGGGTAAATTTGAGAAAAAATTAAGTCTAGTGGGGTAGTCCACTGGGGCATACACATACATGACGGCCCAGTCCTCCTCTGCTATTGCCAGTTTCATCCACGCCCACCTTCCTTCTGTGTCCACACAACTGTCTATTATCTCCACGTCCAGGTTTTTGTCTATCAAAATGGTTGTTCCTCCTTTGGTACCATCCGCTTGTGACCAAATTTGAGGGTCAGCCCACCAATTTTGAATGTCTGCCCAATTGTTTGTATTAATTTTGGTTTCTTGAAGACATATTATCTGAACATTTTGAGACTGTAGCCATTCAGGTAGCTTGCTGCGTTTAAATGTATCATTGTGATCACCTAAACCTCGAATGTTCCAGCTACCCAATCTGATCCTAGTCGGTAGGACCATCCTTAGGGGACTGGCCATTTGGGTTTTGGATATGGCTGTGAGGCTCCGCTGTGTCTTTAGTGTCGGAGGGGGAGTTTACAGTTGCCGGGACAACATTTTCCCCTACCATAAAACTGACATTCTTCCTTGTTCTCCTAAGGAGTAAAGTTTCAGCAAAGGATTCTGCCAAAACTATATTCAGGTTATCCGATTGGACTAGCCAATCTGCTATTACCTTGGCAGTGAGATTAGCCACTAGCTTTATTCCTGCTAGCGTCTCTGAGTGTGCTGCCGCCAGGTGGTTCAATTCCAACCAACTTGAATATATTTTTAGCTCATCCCATTTAGCTTTGTTATCTGATATGTACGTTATGTCCAAAAAAGCAATGAGCAGCCGAACCTTACCACCCTCAGGGGTGTCCACCAGGTACCGTGCCATTTTCGGTTCTGGTAGAAGACCCACGTCTCCCAGCGAATGCAAGACCTGCTGTTTTACTATGTTGCAGACCATCGCAGGCGTTGGATGACTTCTGAGAGGGATAGCTGGTATGCACAGCGCTTCATCGTTACCCATCAGTGATAGGATTTGGGTCCCATGCCATCATGGGAACAAATCAATGGGATAAGATAGTCTGAGATTGGTCCCTTGCTTTTATCCAGCCGCGACAACGTCCTCATGGGGGCCGCTAAAGCTAGCGATTTCCTGGCTGTTTTGGCAGTCAGCGCTCTTCCCCTTTTCCTCGGTGAGTTTTTAGCTACTTCCTCTGCTGCTACTCCATTTTCTTCCTCCAGAGATCTAGCCTGAAATTTCAACCCTTCAATGCGAGATCTTTTACTGGAGGACAGAGTTACTGATGGTTCGAAAGCACGAAATGCAACAGGGGAGGGAGCATATGGGGTGGAAAAGGGGAAGAGAGCCCACGAGGATTCATCCGCGGATAGAGTTGGCAAGCCTTTCCTTTGGCCACTTTCGTGTCCGTCAGACCGATCTGATGTATCTCCTACTGGGGAAAAAAACTATGAGTTGTCATCTTGGTCTTCGTTCCCCTCCCCAGCATGTGAGCCCCCTAGACTTTTAATAAGCTGTTTTTCGTCCAGGGAAGGGATCAAAATCTTCTTACCAACCAGCTGCAGCGGTTTTACTATCAGGTTATTAGGATCTTCTTGGTCATCCTCTTTGTTAGAAGGGGGTGCGTTATATAACCCATTATCGTATAGCTTACCTTTTTGCGTTTTCTCAGAAAGCAATTGTGCTAAGGTTTCCACGACCCCCCCAGAGTTGCCCGATTCTTTCTCGGAGGCCGGATGGTATTTCACTTGAGGTTCTCCTTGGATCTTATCGAGAGCGGGCGTAGGCAGAGTGGGGGGTCTTGGTGTAGAGGCAGCTGCCACGTTGGGGATGGGGGGGGCGAAGGTAGGAGAAGAGGGATTCTTACTCTGTCCTTTATCTCCCTTCCGGAGGTGGTCTTCCTCTGACACAAGAAGTGTGCCCTGATCCTTGGGCCCTTGTTTACCTTCGTCTGTTCCTTCTGCTTCATCCCCCTTGCCCTGTAGAGGAGGGTCTTTCAATCTGTCCTGATCCGAGATCCCAGCCTCCCCTGACGTTTTCACCTTTTGCCCCGTGGGGATCCATTCTTTCGATCCTTCATGTTTTTTATCCTTTCTTCGAGTACTAACTGTTGCCTTAGATTTAGAGATCGGCGTCTGTTTTCCCTCCAACTGTTTCTTCTTCGCTGGCAGTTTGGGGATCGGCATCTGCAGTACTTCCTTGTATGTGGGCGATGTGGGGAGTGGTTTCTCCTTGTTGAATCCGTCATCTGCCTCTGCTTCTAACATTGCTTCATCCCTAAGGGGGAGGGAGGCATCTGATTTGGAAGGGGGGGGGGGAGGGGGCCGGGGGGGGGATTCGGTCATCCCTGTTCCCTTTTTCCTGCCCCTCCGTTTCTTTCTGTGGGCCATCTTCCGTGCTTCCCCTATCCTTTTCTGTCTCCTTCTGTTTACTCTTCTCTTCCAGGGGTCTCTTCCCCCCCCTGTCGTCCTTCTTTCCATTGTCCTTTCCCTTCCCCTTCCCTTGTTCGTTCCCCTTTAAGCCCTTCGTGCCTGACGATCCTTCTCCATCCTTCTTCCCTTCTGTGTTTTGACTGACCGTGGATTCCTTCGCTGGGCAAGAGTCGTCGTTTTTCAAGTGGAAGTGTTCTTCTTTTTCTTGAGGTGGCGAGGTGTTCTTTTTGGCCATGCTAATCTAAGGGCCAGATCCCACTGGCAAAAGAGGTTTGGACTAAAACGTGTCTGAATCAGGACGCGGAGATGCACAAAACAGATCAATTACAGTTTTTTTGCACCTCTCCACAAACACGTCCCGATTCCGATACTTATTCCAAACGCTTTTGCCCGTGGGATCTCACCCTAAGCTCTCTGTACTGTATGGTCCAATTCCAAATGATCCGTGCAATGGAAAGGCGTTGAAAAATTAACATTAACAAGCCACATGTCGACCCTCCACTTGGAGCACACATGTATGTAACTGCCAGTCAGCAGAACATAAGCTCAAACCGGCATTCAATTTCAAATTTTGTAATTTTGTAGTGGAATCAAGTCTCTGGCGGGGATAAAAAAAAAAAAAAAAAAAAAAGGGTCTCGGGCGGGGAAGCGAAGAGTTTGGAGAAGGAAGTAATAAAATAACAATACAACGAAAAAATTTCGCTCGCATGGCGCGTGGCGGACTTCCACCCCGACGAATAACTTGGGCAACCTTCGTCCAGTCCAGGGGCGAGGTCCCACTAGCAAAGAGGATTGGATTGAACGCCTTGATTTGGCCGCGTTTGTGGACAAGCGCAGAAATCCGAGATCGAACTCCCCTTCTGCATCTCTGCCTAAAACACGCCCAGATTCAGGGTCTCAACCCAATCCCCTTCGCTAGTGGGTCCATGCTCCAGGGTAGTGGAATCAAAATCAAAATCAAGTCTCTGGCGGCGGGAACCGGGGCCAGGTCCCACTTGCAGCGTTGAGTTTCCAAAACGCCTGAATCTGGACATGTCTGTGGATATGTGCAGAAATCGCGTTCAGTTTTCTCAACTGCACATCTCCACGAACGCGTCCAGATTCAGGCGTTGAGTGAGGAAACTCAACGCGGCTAGTGGGACCTGACCCGCGAAGAGTTTTTGTTTGGCGAAGGATCTGGCGGGACGACTACGGAAGGGCCTGGCCACACCACTCTCCAGTCGAAATCGAAATGTGAAAAAGACAAAAATTTGGCGGGCGCATCTGCCCATGTTGTAGCGGGAAGTTCATTCTCATCTTGCACATTTCGAGAGTGCTGTGGCGATGCCCAAAGAAAAAAAAAATTTCGCTGGCATAGCGCGCGGCGGACTTCCACCCCGACGAATAGCTTGGGCAACCTTCATCCCGTTCGTCGAAGCCCTCTTGCAAGGATGGGTACGAGGCTGCTGACCTCCCCGCCCCGTTGTCAACTTATGGGGGTATTTTGCAAATTACGCCTACCGTTGTTCAAATAAAAGGAGAAAAAGAAAAAAATTATGCGTGTGATCCTTGTTTTTTTTTTGTTTTTTTTTTTGCTTCTTTTTGTATGCGTGTTAGGGCCTCGCCACACCACTCTCGAAATGTGAAAAAGACAAAAATGTGGCGGGGGCATCTGGCCATGGTCTAGCGGGAAGTTCCTTCCCATTTTGTTTGCAAATTTCGAGAGTGGTGTGGCGATGCCCTTATCCTTGCTCGATGACATCTAGACGGACGCAGTCCTTTTGTTGTCCGCCACCGCCACTTTGCCCACTTCGTCCATTTCGCCACTTCGGCGAAGTTTTCTTGCTTTTTTTTTTTGTTTTTTTTTTGTTTTTTTTTCCCTTGCTTTGGCCGTTTCCAGTACGTTGAGCGTAGGCCGGGTTGCGCCTCTGGTCGGCTTTCAGACACCACGCCACGTCGTGGCTCGGCGTTCAGGCCAGAGGTCGGGTCGCGTCCCACGGAACAGGCAGAGGGGGGGGGGGGGGGGGGGTGTTTGTGGGCCGGCTTGCCGCCTTCGTCTTCGATGCCGATCGAAATCGAAGCGCACGTGAGGGACAACTCTGCTTGATCCTAGCGGCCATATTAACGAGAACCCGACTTTCTAAACGCATTGTTGCTGCGGTGCTCTTCTGTGGTGGTAGTAACCAATACCGCTACAGAGTGTAGCGCCGCTTTCCATGCACCGCGCTTTGTCTCTCTCTCTCGCTCTGTGTCCTTCCCTCCTCTCGGTCTTGCCTGTGCTTGGCCTTCTGCGAGCGGGAATACTTCTACTACTGTAGTTTGCCTGTGCCTTGGCTGAAGATAGTCATTTTTCGCCTTGTTTGACGCTCTCAGCTGAGAGGATTCATTTCATTTCGCTTGCGGTGTTTCTTTCGTGACGCCTCGTCGATCGATTGTTACCCCAACTGTCGGCTCAGCTTTGTCTCTTTCTTGTTTTGTCGCTGCCGTCAGGGGAGTGAACGTCAACGCAAACGCTGTTGAGCTGTGCGTCTCCAGCCCAGCTTGTCGCCGTCTGTCAGTCTTTGCCCGTTGTCTCTGTTGCGGCTGAGTCTCTCGGATTGCCAAGATGAAGACGACAGCGCTCTCCGTTCTTTGCCTCCTTCTTGTTGTCGGTGCTGTGGCTGGGAGGACCGAAGGTGGTGGTGTTCGGCCATGCGCGATGAACTTCGAGAACTTCGACTTCAGTCCTCTCACGTCGTCTTGTAACCCCTCCGCGATGACGTCGGAGAGTTGCTGCCGACAGTTTGATTCCATCTTCCAGTCGGACTTGGATGAACTGGTCGACAACGTGGTGTGCGAGGAGGAAATCTTCAGCCGCCTGGAAGCGCGTGGGTACAAGGCGGTCGCCTTTGATACTCTGTGCTTGGGAGGAGGAAGAAGGGAGATGCAGACCACCGCCCGCTCCACCACTCCGTCGGCTCCCGCCTCCCAGCCCAATAGTGCATTCACGACGGCTGTTCCCTTGTCCCTTCAGCTTGCGCTTGCTATGGGTGCTTTCATCGCTCTCTTTTGAATTCAGTTCAGGAGTGATAGGGATTAGCCGCCGCGCGGGCAAGTTGGTGAGATTGATGGTAGTGGTGATGTCGTGGGCCGGCCTTGCCATGGAATCGTCGTTTGGACGATATGAGGATGAGGTAAACGGAAGTGTGGTGGGTAAAAATGCATGAGGAGTGGGTAAAAATGCATGGTATCTGCTGCTGTATTTTGGCCCTCCACAGTGTTTGAGGGGCGTTGTTTCACGGACCGGTTTGTGGGGGGGTGATAATGATAAGTTTTTTGGCCATGCAGGCAGGCAAGTTTTGCGGGCAAGATGAGTGGAGAATTTCGGATGCTGAGGTAAGTAATGTAATGCACTATGGGCCTCACTCCATTGCCCTCGCATCGTGCAAAACGAGAGTGAATCTTCCGCTAGAGCGTGGAAAAATGCTATATCGCGATGTGTGTGGTCTTTTTGTGCATGTCGAGAGTAGGTGAGCGAGGCCCTCTGTGGTGTGTGTTTCTTCGGCTCCGCAGTGGTTGACGCCGTTGTTCATGGACGTGGTTTGTGAGGTGGTAAGGTTGTTGGTCGTGCGCGTAAGTTGTGGACAAGATGAGGAGAACGGGGTTGAGGTAGGTAGTGCAAGGTGTCGTGTGTATTTTGGACTCCACGTAGTGTTTGAGGCGAGGGAAGGGGTTTGCTGATTTGGACGGATGGGGTTTGGTAGGCGCTTTAATCTGAAATCTTGCTGATTGGGCTTTTCGTAAATTATTATTAGATTATGCAATATATGGTCAAGTCAGTAGTACATCTTGGCTCCACCCTTTTCGAAGGGGCGGCGGAGCGGTCGCGCCTTTTTTGCACAGCGGAGGGAGCAAACGGGGGAGGAATTGTTGGGCGCGGAATACAGTGTACCACAACGCGGGAACGGGTACTTTTAGTGGGGGGGGCGGACGGGGGAGGTGGTGTTTGATGTGACTATGTGTGTGGCGTCTTTATGGCGTCTACTACGTGCTGAGAGTGGGGTCTTTCTTGGGCGTAAGGCAGGATGAGGTCAGGTGAAGGTTCTCTTCTTGCTTTGTAGGGGATTGGTAAGAGCGGTGGGCGGCTTGGCATCCATCTATTGTTTTATTTTGTTTTTTGGTACGCGCCAGAGTCGGCTGGCTGCTGTGTTGCGCAGCGATGTCGGTCGCGCGTGCGTAATTGACGATGATTTTTTTTTGTTTTCGACTGTCAAAGATTGTCCTTTTTTCTTTTCTTTCCCTTCCGTTCGCTAAGGACTGCTGCTATTCATTCATTGGTTTGACATGGCATCGTTGCCTCGTTGCCGTCGGCTGCGGCGGCCAAACATTCGGGCTCAGTGGAGTGACCCTATATTTTGAAAAGCTACTTTACCATGGGAAATTACTGAGGATGACACAGCGGCTGTCCTACCGGAGAACGACTGTCAGCCAGCCGATCGAGTTGTTCTTGCAGGGGCACAAACCGTTATGTTATGGGCGCCAATCAGCCAGCATGAGCATGTCGTCGCTTCAAGGCATGTATCTGATTGCAATTACGACCGCAGCTGGCCGCATCTGACCCGAATCACGTCCAGAGCTCCGTCGAAAAAGTCCCGGGGTGCGAGTTCCCTTAGTGGCATGGGCTTAGGTCTAGAGACTGGCACGGATGGTTGTGACGGGGAGAAGGGGTAGGGGAGGGGACTAACGGCGGCGTTGCCGTAGGCAGGCAGCTACCTTGTCCTTGGTTCTTTCCGCACCATTGGACGGATGGAGGTGCTGTAGGTGCTTGCTTGCGGTTTCAGTCGGGGCATCAGGAGATGGTCGGGGTCGGCCTGACACGTGGATTGTCTGCCGTGTTGTCTGTCAGAGCCGAGGCCCAGTTCCAATCGACCGCACTCTTCATTTCTAGGTGTCGATCCCGGGCGATGGATTGGGGTGATAAGCGAAGCAAGCCGAACCGACTGTGGGCTCGTGTATGTCCAAACCGAGCATCGAACGGAAAACCTACGGCTTGCCAGGCCAACACAACCTGGCGCCTCGCCGTTCGATGGGGGTTAAGCAAAAAGCAATAAGCAAATCGAACCGACTGTGGGTTCGTGCATGTCCAAACCATGAATCGAATACACAACCTACGGCTTGCCAGGCAAACACGACTTGGTGGTTTGGCTTGGTTTGCTTCCCCACGAAGGGGGCAGAGAGGGGAAGGGGGTTGGTGTATTGGACTTGGTGGTATCGGGGTTGACATTAGGTGGGACGAGGAGTGGAGGCTGGCATATTTTGCTCTCTGAAGGAGCAGGAGCTGCGAGGGAAGGGGAGGTGGGGCGGGAGGGGGAGGGGAGAGGGGAGACGGGAGAGGGGAGAGGGGGAGGTGATATAGAGTGGTCTTTGAAGGGACGGTCGGGGACGTGGTGAGTCTTGAAATCTGAGGCCTCTCCGTGGACGCCTTGTAGTCAAACTCTCTTTCGATCGATCTATGTTTTGTGAACATTTTTTTCGAAATTCAATTGGCTCCTTTTCCGTACATACTTATAGCAGCAGACGTACTGTGTACTGTGTGATTTGTATGAACCGGCCTATTGAAGTGCTTTTGATTGGTCATTAGGCGGGTAAAGATGCACATTATTTCTTCCTTGCTTCGTTTTGTTGTTCGTTCATTAGGCGGGTGAAGGTGATTGTTCATTAGGCGGGCAAAGATGCACAATTCTTTCTTCCTTGCTGTTTTGTTTGTTCATTAGGCGGGTGAATGTGCATAATTCTTTCTTCTTTGCTTCGTTTCTTTTGTTCATTAGGTGGGTGATGAAGATGCTGAATTCTTTTTTCTTTGGGCGTTATCGTTGCGCGAGATGTTTGAGGTGTTAGGTGTCCGTCGGCGTCGTGCAATATGTCAACTCTCACTGCAGTCCATCGATAATGCCGAGGCCAGCCATACCTAAAGAATAGCTGGCGCGGACCACCGACCGTCTTCACACGAATAGAACGCCTCGTCACTATAGCTGCAAACGGACTGAAAAGTGGCCCCAAAAGTGCTGTATTTGGACTGAAAAGTGGCCCAAATACAGCTGTAAGGTCCGGGCGTTATATGCGGGTGAAGACGGTGGGGTAGTGAGGAAAAGCCTGTACGTCATTGACTACTGCAGGATAGGGTAATTGACATAGGAAGCGCGCGGCGCGGTGTAGCTTCACGGAACATTCAAGAGATCAGGGGGTTCCCTACTTGAGGAAATCCCTGCGTCACTAACTAGGTAGCGTCGTGTATTCGTTGCAAGGAAAGGTGCTGAAAGCCTCAGCATGCCCGTCAGCCAGCGACAGACGAGCGGTCACGTATGTGATGCTTGTTTTGTCATTGCTGCGGTTGGCGAGGGCGGTATGTGCTTACTGTCTGCGGTGTGATGCTTACAGGAAGCCGATGATTAGGACTAGCCGCATTTGGGGCAACTTTCAGTCTAGGTACGTGCCACTATGGCCGTGCGTTGTATTCGGAGGAAGAGGTACAGGAAGCCAAGGATGACGACTATAGCCGAATTTGGGCCAACTTTCAGTCTAGATACGTGCATTATGGCCGTGCGTTCTGTTCGGGGGAAGATGTAGATTGCAGGATTGCAGGATTGCAGGCACAGTTAATAGCTGCTGGGGTGCACAAAGATGTAAGAGGTGTAAGAGGTGTTTGTTGACCACCTTAAGTGGACAACGAGCAGTCTTGTAGGCTTCTATTTGCTGGTGTTGTGGCGAGGTTGGTATGTGCATAATGTCTGCTGTTTGGTGCGTAGAGGAAGCATAGGATGAGGTTAGATAGATTGCAGGCAGACGCTAACAGCTGCTACATGTCTAACGATGGAAGACGTTGTCACCGCCAGTAGACGACGAACTGTCGTGTACGGTTTCACTTGCTGTGCCAGTCACTCAAGTGTCGTGGCACATCCGTTTTTGCCACAAGTGGGGCACACTTGGGCTCCCAGCTTCTCCCTCTCTGCCTTTGTGGGGGAGAGAGATAGACATAGAGAAGAGCGAGCGAGCGAGCGAGCGAGCGAGCGAGCGCGAGAGAGAGAGAGAGAGAGAGAGAGAGAGAGAGAGAGAGAGAGAGAGAGAGAGAGAGAGCCAAGTGTCGTGGCACATCAGCTCTTGCCACAAGTGGGGCACACTTGGGCCAGCTTCTCCCTCTCTGCCTTTGTGGCGGAGAGAGATAGACATAGAGAAGAGAGAGAGAGAGCCCTCCATCGAAGACGGAAGTAACGTCTGAGAGACGGCATTGACAGAGCAGGTTTGCTTGAAGTCGGTCGGATGGGGGATGCATGTGAGGTTGGACTGAGCCTATACAAGGCCTAGAATGGATACGGGTAGAGGTTCGGTGGTCGGTAGGGATGTGCGTTGTATGAAGCGGATGTTCTGTGCTTAGTGAAGCCGAAGAGTCGGATATGGTCATGACGACGGATGCGAGGGGGCATATATCTGTTCAGATATTAGATACATGAAGGTGGGAGTCGTTTCACAGGAACTCGTATATATGATGAGAGGGGTGTGGAGAAAGAGTGTAGAAGGGGAGGGTGATATATGATGAGAGGGGAGCATAGGGGGCTGTGAGACGGCTCTGATGGCTTGGAGTCGATTGCACTTCTCTTCGAAGTTTTCGGATTTTCAGTTGACGACCTTAAATAGGAAGTTACGTAACGTATTTCCACACGTATTTGAAGTTGCCGTTTTTTTTTTTCGTTATTTTATTTTATTTTTATTTAATTATTATTGTTATTTTTTGTAATTCTTCCACGCCCTTCCCTTGGTTGTGGTTTCGCTTCGAAGGATGGTGGGTGCGAACGGATTTTAAGTTTTCGTGTTTTTTTTTTTTTTTTTTTTGTCTTTCTTCCGTGCCCTCCCCTTGGCTGTGGTTTCGCAGGATGGTGGGTGACTACTTGAGAGAAAGTGAACTTATTTCCTTAAGTCAATGCTTGGTTGTTGGAACGGAGAATCGGTTGACAGGTAGGAGGCAGAGGGAGGGAGAGGGAGAGGGAGACGGAGACGGAGAGGCAGAGAGGGCGTAGTACAAGGGAGAGTGGTGTGCTGATGAAACGGGTGGAGTAGGGATTGTGTTGAGTGTGTTTGTTTTGTGTTTATTTAATTGAAAATTTGCGTGTTTTTTTCAATTGACGACTCTGCATGACACACAATTAAAAAGTTACTTCCAACAAGTTCCGGTGTCAACGAATTTGCGTGTTTTTTGTGTTTTTTTAATTGAAAATTTGCGTGTTGTTTCCAGTCGTTAAGTGGCGTTGTTTGTGAAGAAGAAGGCAACTGCTTGGATAATCTGGACGTCAACGAATTAAGAACCGTGTTTTACTTTCCGTGCCTGAAGGTGTGGGTTCTTTTTTTTTTTTTTTTTTTTTTTTTGAAAGGGTGACAGCCGTGAGATATCATCTTGATCTGACTGGCCGCAGCTAAATTCGGCGTTGCGTTCGTTCGTCTGATTCCGCCGGAACTCGAAAGCAGACGTGTATTTCAACAGCACATGTGTGGCCTAACTGAGTTAGGCCAGTTGGTAGGGTGTCTTTTTTTTTTGTTGGTAGGGTGTCTTTCTTTTTTTTTTGGTAAGGTCTTTTTTTTGGGTGGGGTTGTCTTTTCTAGTTTTTCTGTTTTTTAGGGTGTCTTTTTTTTTGTTTTTGGTAGGGTGTCTTTTTTTTTTGGGGTGGGGTGTATTTTGTTTTTCTGTGTCTATTTTTGAACTTTCTGGGAGGGTGTCAGTTCTCCTTTTGCATGCTCAGTGCCTGCGGGTGTATTGTGGGCGACGATATATTAAGAAGACGATGAACCGGGTTTTACTTTTCTTTCATTTGGGATTCTATTCTCCTTTTTCCTATCGAGTACCGTTGCATGCGCCTTCGCTACGTTTCCGTTGTGACCATAATTCCAGCTGTCGTATCGCCTTCATACGTGACATTGGGCCTCGCTGCACTACTCTCCGCATGCACAAAAGACAAAAATCATGACGGTGTATTTTTCCATATTCAAGCGGAAGATACATTCTCGTTTTGCACATTTCGAGAGTAGAGCAGCGAGGCCCATTGTCATCATTTCTTCTTCTTCTTCTTATCCACTTTCTTCTTCTTATCCTCTTTCTTCTTCTTGTTCTTTTTATTTTTATGTTTTTTATTTTTAAGACATTCTCATCATTGTTAATTGCAGCTGTCGTCTTTTTTAAATCGTTTTTATGGCTTTTCTGAGCGAGTTTTGATATTATACGAGTGTCGTACATGTGCCTCGTCCAATGTCTGCCCGGCAAGTCTCGTGGTAAGAGGAGGGCATAATGTGAAATGTGCCGGCATTGGGCGTCGCTGCATTACTCTCGACATTCACAAAAGACAAAAATATTGGCGGTGTATCTTTCCATATTCTAGCCGAAGATTCACTCTTTTTGCACATTTCAAGAGGTAGTGCAGCGAGCCCCATTGTGCCGGCATCATCGAATGTATGCGTAGTCTATTTTATAATCAGGGATAACATTTTGGAGTTTTTTTTTTTTTTTTTGGTCAGGGAGAACATTTTCGGACGTTTTCTAGAACCAATGGCACTCGCTCCACTGTTCTCGGAGTGTGGAAAATGACACTGAATCCTCCGCCAGAATACGGAAAGATACATTGGCACATGTGTTTTTTGCGCATGTCGAGAGTAGGTGTGCAGCGAAGCCCAAAATGATTAAGTGCGAGTTTATTGATTGCACCCTTCCATACGTATAAAGAAAGGTTCGGAAGTCCAAAAAAAAAAAAAATTGCTTTGAATTTTGTTTTCAAAAAATAAGTAGGATGCTATCTACGTAGGTCCCAACTTTTTACAGTGCACGTTTCTGCTTTTTTTCTTTTCTTTGCGTTTGAATCGTGTCCAACTCGAGGCCTGGTTGGATGTACTCGCCACGAGATTTCTTCTACAGAAACGTTAAAAAAAATTGTCTCCCCCATGTCGACTCGTGAAGCCCTGCACTCTCCAGAAAGCTGTTTTGTGGCGAGGTCCGAAGACCACCCTCCACAAACCGCCGTGCACAGGCGGGGAAACTGATTTCACTCCCCACAAGTTGTGTCGACGGTGTGGAGAGCCGTCTGACACATTTTGCATTCGTCAAGTTTGGCGAGTAAGTGCAACCAGGCGCCTACTCGCCAAACTTGGCCTATGGTTGGCCTATGGCGGTAGTGCAACTAGGCCCTTTCTTTCTTTTCTTTTCTTTTTATGCATGTCGTTCTTGCACACGGGTGCCATGCTCTGAAAAGATCGTTGTTTTTTTTTTTTTGGAAAACATTATCATTGCATTGACCAAAAAAGAAACTTTGGGACGAGGACGGGGACCTCACAATTCGACCCGGAGTTATCCTGGCAGCCTCAGCCAGTTTCGCTAACGAGCCAAGCTCGACTACCAATCCCAGCTGTTCCAAATTCTCAAAATATAGATCTTCTTTCTCTGAAAAAAAAATAGAAATAAAGATCTTTCTATGTATGTTTCCAATTTTGAACCACCAGTACTTTTAGGCCCAGCTATCCGCCGCGGGAAAAAAAAAAAAAAAAAAAAGAGTAGAAACGTTTCTAGTCGGATGAAATTGGGCGCTCCTGTAGTGAGGCGTACGTTTCCTACAATCTTCGCGCGTTAACGGGCTCGACTCGAGGAAGTACAAGTGGTTTGACGATTGTCACGAATCGAAGTACACGTTTCTGCTATTATTTCGGATTTGCGAATTTATCTTATGGGTCTAGCTCCAATATGTATACAAGTGTGTGTGCACGCTGAAGCCAAGCCAGTATGTGCAGGAATTTTTCTTTTTTTTTCTTTTTCTTTTTAGTTATCGCAGGTGTTTTTTTCTCTCTTTAAAAAGCCTTTCCTTCCTCCGGCGCCCCCCCCACTCCCCCCCGCCTCCTCCCCTTTGTCAGGGAGAGCATTTTCGACGGTCAGTAGTGATATTGCAACCAATGATTCTTTCCTTTTTTTTTTTTTATATTTCTTTTCTCCTTTTTTTTTCTTCCCTTTTTTTTTTCGGAGAAGGTTGACAGCCTTTAGATTTCATCGTGAAACTGGATCATTTCTAATGAATTCAGGCATTTTCACATACGCATCCATCTGGTTCCATCTGGGTTCCAACTCCCGTTTGCATTTCAACAGTTTACGGGTGTACAAACCAAGGTGAGCTAAGCCGTTGGTTTTGCCGTTATTTTTTTTAATCCTTTTGTCTTTTTTTTTTTTCTTTTTTTTTTTTTAACTATATACTCTTCTCTCAATATTTCCTCACACTACCTACGTACCACTACTCCTACCTATATTGAAAGGGAAACAGCCTGTGGATATCATCGTGAAACTGAAAGGCCGTACAGTCTTCCCCCGGACGCAACGTACGGTCATTGTAGCTGAATTCTCTCTGCTGAACGAGCCAACGTACGGTCAAAAATGAATAATCCAAGGTAGTGGGATCTGACTCTTGCCATTTAAACCACCAGTACTTGGCCCAGCTATTGATGCTGAGCAGGGAAACGTCCTGCACACCAAGTTTTGCCGAGCTGCCGTGTCGATTGTTTTTCTTTTGGCTGCCGCCACCGGCCATTGTGGTCCGGCAGCCCGAAGCCCATCAGTCGAGGCGCGTTGACGGGAAACGCCCGCGGCCTATGTATGGGCAAAGTACTGGTGGTTTAAACCTTCCAAAACTAATGGAAGAAGAGATGCCATACCACAGAACTATGTATTCTCTCTGCTGAACGAGCCAACATGCCCGTCCTGTCTCTGGCTACGTAAGCCAGGACATTCATACCGCTGAAGCTCCACTCTACTAATAGTTTATAAACATGGTCCAGTCCGACCGATCGAGGAGCCTCCCTAGGGGTGATAGTGGTGCCCGTTAACGGGAAACACCCGCAGCCGATGTATGGGCCAAGTACTGGTGGTTTACTTTGTATTCTCTCTGCTGAATGAGCCAACATGCCCCTGTCCTGTCTCTGGCTACGTAAGCCAGGACATTCGTACCGCTGAAGCTCCACCCCTTATAATTTATGAACACGGTCCGGTCCGACCGATCGAGGAGCCTCCCAAGGGGTGATAGTGGTGCCTGCTCCTACCAGCACCACTTGCACCCATGAGAGATGTGAGCAAAAAAAAAAAAAAAAAAGAAGAAGAAGAAAAGCCAGGACATTGGTACCTCCAAACTTGATGGTGGCTCTTTAAGCAGGTGGATCTCGAATACTCCATCTCTGCACCACACACTCTCTTTTTTTTTTTTTTGGAAGAAAGCCCTTTTCCAAACCCACTATCTCGGTGGTGGTAAGAGAGCCACTGGGATTGAAGGCTTGTTCCTTGGGCTGCTCCATCTATTGGTGGGGAGCGTCACCTGCTGGAAACTGGGTCCAGCGTCCCATGGAAACATAGTTCTAGTGTCTGGGATCACGGTCATTTAAGGTTTTTCATTGGAGCTGTGTATTCCCTAAGGGCTGATTATGTTGCCCTTCCCTTCAGCTCTCTCCTGGACCACACACTCTCATAGGCTCGGATGACGTCCAGTGTCGCCTTTCTTGGTAGATCTTTTGACGTGTCCTTGAATAAGACGACTACAGTTCTTTCTTTAAACCACCAGTACTTGGCCCAACTTCTAGATGTTGGGATATAAGAGTTTTCAGGACTTCCGTCGTTTACAAGCCAGAAACAGAAGCGGACCCTAATTAATGGGATGCTCCACAAGATTAGGGAATGCACGATGCCGGGTTGCCAGATTGAGGAAAGCCTGCTCACGGTGAAATGCGAGCTAAGGTTACAATCGTACCCGCTTGCGATGATCCAGAAGGGAATGAGGTGCTTTTGCTGAAAATGTGCCCCAGATTGGGAGGAAACTGTAGCGAGAGTCCAAGTAGACTGAAAAGGCCAAAGTAAGGCCGAGAGCGGTAGGCCAAAGTCGGACCACAGTCCGGTCAGGTCTGTTCCTTTGTCCGTCCCTTGAAAAAAGTTTCTCTACGGGTTTGGGTCAACGATAGCCAGCCAGAGTATTAGGACCGAGAGCAGGGGAATCAGTTTGGTAGTAATCGCACAATGCTATTAATGGTTAGTCGGTAGGAAGTAGTAATCCTTTCACTTCGGAACGCTGATAAGATCAGACACCACTAGAACACAGGGAGAGGCTCCATCTATTGGTCGGGAGCATCACCCTCTGGAAAACGGGTCCAGCGTCCCATTTACATGCTGAATTCAGAGCACATTAGAGAAACAATTGAGAGAGGTTTCTGCCAGCGTTGATTGCCCTGGAGACAGGGGATTGACTGAGCAGGGGCTGAAAGTGAGGAGAACCTCTTCGCCTAGAACCGGGCGCCAGATATTTGCAGCTACGCACTAGTTCCTCCCGTTCTCTATCAGACCCAGTCCCAGCTGTCAATTTCTTATAATGCCTGCCTGATAATGACCGGATTTAGAGTGTACATTAGAGAACCAGTTGGGGGAGATTCCTGTGAGCATTGATTGCCGTGTGAGATTGGAAGGCCCTGAATTTACTGAAATCATACAAACAAATCCAAACAGTGATAACAACTCACTGGGAAGATGTCGAAGCCCAAATCCGCCACACACATATACAACAAGAGTAAGACCAAAAAGTGCAGGACTTCTGGACAAGATGGCTCGGGGGGAAAACAAGGGGGGAAAGATGGGGAGGGTGAAAAGGAACACACAGAGAAATCAAGAGGAGGAAGGGTTGAGTAAAGACTATCGGCTGTATTTCCATGAATGGACCAAGGTGGACTCCTCAATTCCAATGAGAACAACGGATGATTTCCCTGACCCCTTCCCCCCCCCGACCAATAGTCTGGTGGATTTGAGATGGTACGGAAGCTAGAGAGGAGGAACGGGGGAGCAGACATGGGACGAAGGAAGAGAGGGTAGGACAAGGCCTGGTATATACATCTAGGGACTGGGGATCATAGAGACACGGAGGAATTAGCGTGTGGCAGTAAGTATCAGGCGTCCGGTCCTGGGCGAAGTTTTCTCCCCCTCCCCCTTTATCCCCTTTTTCATGCTCTGTTCAGTCGATACCCCGAAGCCCTAAAGGTGTGGCGCGCGGGAAAGCGCCACGACCGATAGCTGGTGGGCCGAGTACTGGTGGTTTAAGCCACCAATGCTGCCACCTAACTTTGGTTTTATCAATCATTGGATTTACCCTCAGGCTGATGATAGTCTCCTGCCCTTAAATCTCTACCCCATCGCAAGGAACGTCCTCGGGGCGGGGATATAAACCGTCTTCGTAAAATCGTGTCATAGTAAGTTCCTACACCCTTGTTTGGTGTGATTCTGATGATGCTGGAGCCAACAGAGGCGATCGAGCCCTTGACTGTGCTGGCTCATTCATAACCACTTCACTTCAGGTTGGAGACCCTGCCAGTTCTGCTTGTCTAATACATATACTGCTGCGGAACCCCCTGATCTGAGGAAGCGCAGGGAAGAATAACACTGGATGGCGAGTTTGCACGGAGGACTGAGCTTTCCGAGAGAGCCGCTGATAACGAGGCTCGTGAAGATGGCGAAGCTTGTGCGGAAACACCGCTGATGAGCAATCTTTTTAAAGACACTGTGGACAACAAAACTTGACGGATAACCAATCACCGGATCTTGGAAGCACTGCACACACTGAGCTGGTCCAGACGTGAAAGCTCGCGCGTCTCTACTGCGCGGAACAATGTCTGCCGACTCTCTGACCATTCGGTCTGAAGATAACACGCAACTCGGAGCATTCACCAAGCAAGGAAAATGCCGGTTTTCCTCAGCCAAGGCGATGAGAGCTGCTAAACAGTGTGACCTCCATCACCCAAAACGGCCTGTTACAGTTCTTCTTCTTCTTTTTTTTTTTTTTTTTTTTTTTTTTTTTTTTTTTTTTTTTTTTTTTTTTTCACACTTCTGGTGACGTCCGGATCCGGAACTTGTAAGTTAGTCGGCTGGTGATCTCCAGGTCCAACGTTGTTGCCGCACGACACACGAAACGAAAAACAAAACGAATGAATCTTCCAACAGAAAATGGCCAGGTTCATCGGTTTGCTATAAATGCGAGTGTATTTTGCCACCTTTTTAAGTTGTTGGGCAGATGCACTCGTTTCGTTTTCGTTTCGTGTGCCGTGCGGCGAGACCCCAAGACTTGGATCGATTTCTTTTCACCGTTGTTGGTGTTTACAGAGTCATCTCGGTAACTCTCACGACGCGGATAACCGAAAGAGTCAGCACTACCTCTCCTGCCAGTATGTGATCGTAGTTGGTGGAAAGGCAGTACAGCCCGTCGACATGGTGAGGTAAATCAAGATCCTGCCGGAATAATCCGTAAATCGCCAAGCAAGTCTGCGCGGTGAAATTCCTCCGCGAGGAGGATGTTGACCACGAACCACTGCATGTAGTTGTAGTAGCCATGATCCTCGGCATTTTGTTCCGTGAAAACGCTCATTTTACCGCGGTGAAAACCGTGAAAGAGTCAGCACTACCTCTTACACACACGTTCACGCCTGTCTCTTATACACATCTAGATGTGTATAAGAGACAGACCTCTTACACACACGTTCACGCTGCATCGCAAAGCACTATATCACTTATAGTACTACATAGCTATGGCTGCCCTCGGCATCTTGTTCCATGAAAACGCTCATTTTACCGCGGTGAAAACCGCGACGAAAAAGATCAACTGTAGTGTAGTCTCCCCACTCGCGGTTAAACCCCGAATTTTGGTCGTCCATTAACCATCTCTCCCCATGGCGCGAGGACGCTACCAGGCAGGCATATGGCAACACCGTACTGCGCGAAGACAAGTGCGAAGGCAAGCCCTAACGCAGCGCTACGGTCGGACCGGCCCCCCTTTTGTTCTTCTGGAGTAGCCTATTATTAGGGTGGACGAGCTGAAAAGAAAAGAAAGAAAGGGGTGGATGATGTGTGAGTGCTGGCCGTGGACACTGCTTCTATTCGATGGGGTTGGGGGAAGTAGATGGGAGGTGCACTACCAGCAAAATGGCCAGTCTTTGCATTAGCCGCCCCCCTTGCCGGCAGCCCCACCCTATTCCCTGACCACGGCTAATTAGGGCGGAGGTCAACATGCATCCCCTTGATTATGACAGGTAGCTATGCTTGCAGGGGTCCCCTTTCTAGGCTTAGGAGTAGAGGTGAAACTGACACAAGAACATATCTTCTTTGATCTGACTGGCCCTAGGTAATTCAGAATGATTTACTCCATTCGTCAAGGTCCAGCAAGCTCTGAACTTAGGTAATACAGAGCACTACGATGGCAGATAATTTACCGCTGCCTGCCAACGCCAGACTAGCTAGTTTCCAGGTCCCGTCTTGAAGAGAGAGGTGTACTATCGCCGTTGTGCACTTATTGTGGAGTATCCTCCCAGAAGCACATTGCAGACCTGGAGCAGTGCCTTCTAGATTGCCCTATGGCAAAACAGATCTGGCGATGGTGGGCAGCAGCGTGGAAGAGCCTCACAGGAGTTGATCTCCCATGGGACCCGGCTGTGCTGTTGCTGGATCAACCATCGTCGACCCAAACCACATGGACTACCTTCCAGTCGACCCTCTTCAGCTACACAAGACTGGAAGTACTTATGACTATATGGCGGGCGCGATGCTCCCATGAAAGACAGGAGACCAGCTTCGGGTACCTCCAAGCCAAACAACATATTATTGAAACAATCCGCTCAAACGTGCAAAAAGCGTGGTCTCGCCTCAACGACACACTTAAAACAACCACTGACCCGATAAAAATTGTGCAGCTCATGAATGCTTCAAACAATCTTGGCTTGAGCCGGACCAAAAAATCGGGTCTCTGCAGGGGGATCACAACATGCAGTGGAAGCCATGGTGGACCGACGAACGAGACTGGCAGTGGAAGACGCCACCCTCGTTCAACCGACATCCACCAGACCAGCCCGTGATGGGCCCCCCCTTCTTCAGCCAGTGCAACCACGACCCAATGGAATCCCAACAGCGCAATACAAACAATACACAAAACACAAACCCACAACTGCCACACCCCCCCCCTCCAATCACGCCCCTGAGTCCCCAACCGCCCCCACATCCACCTCTCCCACACGAACCCCCTCCACTTACCCCCCTATCCCCACTGTCCCCCCCCCCCCACCAACTGCCGACCCCTCAAACACCCCCCCCGCTGCCAGAAGGTACCCCGCTGGTGACCCCTCTTCCCCCCGCAGACTTGGCCCGCCCCCAATTGACAAGCCTAACACCTGTCTCTTATACACATCTAGATGTGTATAAGAGACAGCCCACGTCCCGCGCCCGATCCCCCCCTTATGGAAGAATGCCCTCCCCTAGCACCCCGTCCCCCTTGCTCTGCTCCCACCCCCGATTCTCAGCCGATTCCGCAGCTACAGTTAAGACCTGGCCAGGAGTGGACACTGTCCTGCAGCGGCATCATATGCTACAATGGGTGGGAGCAGAACCTGCCGAAGCCTCAATCGGAAGAGCCGACAGAGAAAGGCGAAGTGACATGGGAGCCCAACAGGGGACCACCCGATGCTGGCACGGACAAAGACTGATTGGCCGATGAGCCGTTGTAATCAGTCACCATAACAAACAACTACACAATCGGACATGAAAACATACATCTGTGTTCCCGGGCACACTTTCAACTTGCACCAATATAATGACAGTTGTAAATGGGTTTAACAGGGACAGACACAGCAAAAATCAAACAGGGGGGCTGCTGAAATAGGGCTGGGCGATTAGATAAGGGGTGCTCCARAAAGGGCAGGGTGTCACTAGCAGCTCCATGGGACAACGGAGCCCCGAGATGAGACAATAATGACCGCAGCCCCAAGAAACAACAAGGACTGTAGAGGCTTACAGATAAACAACTGCAGACTACAGTTGCATAAGGGATAGTACATACAGGGGGGCGAAAGGGAAACAAGGCAGAGGGGGATAGTTATGAGAACCGCTACAGACTTGGAATGACATGTATAGGTGCACATTATTTCCCACTGTCATCAGCAGCTAGGATCAAACAAACGATTTCAATGTTCAGGGACGCAGGACCCGCTTTCCAGCAGGTGTTGCTCCCCACCAGTAGATGGAGCCTCCCCGATGGTGATAGTGGTGTCTGCTCTTACCAGCACCCCTAGCATTAGCTCGGGCTGTTAAAAAAAAAATAAAAAAAAATCAAAGAAGGGGAAACTACTCGGGACTCACAAAAATAAGTTATAATTGCACTATGGGCCAAGATTTAGTTTGCAATTGCGGTTCGGGCACCGGGTGCGTAGGGCGCGGCACTGCTAATGGAAGGAAGTGCTAACGTTTGTGGTACTGGCGCTTCAAGCGCCAGTAGCTGCGCATCTGAAAGCAGCGAACCCGTACCAGTAGCCGCGCATCTGAAAGCAGCGAACCTGTACCATGCTGCTGAAAAGACGGAAGGTACTCCTCCCCCTCCCCCCCCCGCCCTCCCCCCCCCCTCCCTCCCTCAGGGCGTTATGGAGGTCGGTTTCTGGACCCATGACGGGTACCTATTTACAGTCAGCAACTAATTTATGGGACGCACACCACCCTTAGGCTATCATGGAGAATTCCCCTCTCTTTTTCTTTTTTTTTTTTTTGTTTGGGACAAAATATATATATATTTTTTTCGGGAAAAAGTGGAGAACCCTTTATTCAAAGCAAATATAAGCTCTGAGGCCGGGAATCCTCAACAAACAACCCGGTAGTAACCAAGGCACCGGACAGAATCCAGCTTCAGTTCACCAAACCTGAGTCCCGCTAAACACTAAGTCTGCTAGATAGTGACCTAGTAACATCTTAGACTTCAATGGAGGCCTCTGCTCTTCCTACACATACTCTCCCAACTAATTGCAGGCCTAAAACGGACTGCTGGGCCACCGCCCCCTGTGACACTCCAACCACCAAACCCCAAAACAGCTAAAGCTCTTGCCTTAATTTATCTGCCAGCCTCCTGTGGCTATTACAACCGAGTGCCCTGGTAGAGAAAAGGGGCTGAACCGCCAACATTCATGCAAGCCCCTATGAATCTTTATTATTCTGATTTAACAAAAGTCAGAAAACCAACCCCAAGCAATCTATAAGCATTAGACCACAACCATACATACATACATGAGAGCTGAACTAACACTCGTCGACTAACCTACAGATTACCAATTAACTAGGCTAACCAGGAACATAATTTCAATTTCCCCTCTTCGTCCACCGAAGCCAATCTTTCCTTGCCTGTGCACCATGTGTTCATAAAGTGTTCGAAACCGCTACCTTGACCCTTGCTACCTGTGCGATTCCAATCCACCTGAATTTGGTAGCTCAGCCTGTGTTTAATAAGTGCTTTTGTTTCCATATCTGACATACCTCTCTTCTCAAAGCAGGAGCGATTTCTGTGTTCCCAGATAACTGAGATGATGACTGAGCGGCAGACTTGGGCAACATATCCAGCACCGTGATCCAAGGGCAGATTGTCCGGGGGAAGACCCAACAGTCCCCATTTCATATCCCACTCCCATCGTTGTGAGGAGAAGGAGGCCCAATGCTCTGACCACCAGGCCCAGATCCTCATCGAGGCTGGGCATTCCCACCACAGGTGGGCTGTTGATTCGAACGGCCAGGTACACCTTCTGCATGAAAGGCTTATCCTCATTCCTTTACTCGCCAACCACACTGCAGATGGGGTTACCAGCCAAGATAACATCCAGAGTAAAGCTGCCCATCTCTGAGAAGGAATGCATAGGAGTTGCTTCCATAATCTGGGCATCCCGTTAACAATATCCACTCCTTCCAAGTCCAAAATAGAGCCCCATCGTTGCGTTACCACAGCTACTGCCAGCTTCTTTGAGATGAAAATTCTGACTGAGGGCTCAAAATTACCCAGAGGAAGAGAGGAACCGCCACTCCCAAGGCCTCTCCAGGCCCATGCCGCAGGATCTAGCCTACGACTTATTACAGGCTGGCCATTTACACTGAGCGTTACTACAGGCCTGGTCTCAGATTCCCAGTGCTCCTCCACTCGAACCTGAACAAGCTTGGCTCCTATCCACGGGTCCTCTAAATCCTCATCGAGGCTTAACAGTGGATGACACTGATGCTGTACTCTCTTCCAAGCTTGCCACTGTCTTTTGCCTTCTGGCTCATATCCAGTCAGTTTCCAATACACCTCCGTGGATTCTTCGTGGAGGCCCTCTGTTACATAGCATGTGCCAGGAGGGTTCACCATATCTGGTCGAAGGATGGCCTTCCAATCTGTTGGAACAACTTTGATTAAGATCTTCAACTTTCCTTCCACTTGATGCAGGCCTTCCAACTCCTCTCTAATCTGGGCTGTGGTCTTCCAGTACCCTGTTCCTTCATCCCACAGATCCCCAATTCTCAACACACCTCTCTGAATCCAGCTGTCCCCGAAACTGCCCGTTTCTTTGTTGGCCCTGAAGCTGCGTCCATCCTGGTATTTTATTCTGGGGTTATCAAATAGCGGTTGGTTCTGTACCTCTTCCTTAGTTACGGGGTCTACCCATTGATTCGGTTTGACCCTCTTCCATGCATAGATGATATCCGCCCAGAACTTCGACTGCACTCTACGGTTTAAAAAGGAATCCAGCTGCAGGCATGTCCAAGCATCTCTGGGTCTTTTCAAGTTTCATTCCGATGCGAGGATTTGTTCCGCCAGAAGTATCCAGTGATCATCATATTCACTGTTAATCGCTTTGGCCACCCATTTGGACAGCAGCAGGCAGTTCCTGCTTTCCGGATCCACCAATCCCAAACCCCCCTCATCCCTGGGGCATGTGATAGCATCCCATGCAACTTTGGACATATGACCCTCCTCCTTGCCCGCCTTTGACTTCCAAATAAACCGGGCTGCAACTCTGCGGATGAAAGCAATCAAAGAGGGGCGCGGCCTCCGAATGGTCCCTACATACCACAGCAGGGAGAACAGTGAAGTATTAACAACTAACGCTCTATCGAAGAGTGAAAGGTGTGGTGCTGAACCTCAGGAGGTTATTCTGGACACTACCTTGTTCTGCATAATATCCTCTTGCACGTTTTGACAATTGTCCAAGGCCACCATTACTCCTAAGAATCTCTCCGCCTCACCTTTCTCTATCCTCTTCATACCCCAGT
Organism: Chara braunii; assembly: GCA_003427395.1. Taxonomy (NCBI): domain Eukaryota; kingdom Viridiplantae; phylum Streptophyta; class Charophyceae; order Charales; family Characeae; genus Chara; species Chara braunii. The sequence continues at coordinate 6,290,442 of BFEA01000015.1, read as the reverse complement.
CTGCTGCTATTGACATGGACTGTGGTAGGAAGAAAACCGATTTCTTCCAATTCACAGCCGCTTCTGAGAAGGTCGACTACTCATCCAACAGTTCTTTGAGGGCGTTCAATGCTGTATCAGAGTTTTCACAGATGGCGAAGAGGTCATCAGCCAATGCTTTTACCTTACACTCAGTGCGGGATGTTGCCAACCCCACAATTTCCGGACGACATCTAATGTTACACAGAATAACTTCCAGCTGTACTACAAAAATTAACGGGGCTAAGGGGCAGCCCTGTCTTAATGCCCTCGTCAACGCAAAGGGCTCGGACAAGAACCCATTCACCATTACTGTGGCCGTGGAATGTGTGTACATTGCTAGAATCCACCGACAAAAACAATCACCAAACCCCATATGGCGAAGCGTCGTAAGAGTGAAGGCCCAGTTGACTCTGTCATAAGCCTTCTCCAGGTCTAGTAACAGTACCGCCAGCGGCTTGTTCTCTTTCTCGATTATCTCTAACGCCTCCACAACCGTTGCAATGTTATCAGAAATGAATCTTCCCCGAACAAAGGCGGCCTGATCTTTTGAGATCAGGTCCGGTAAGTACCGTGCCAACCGTTTAGCAAGAGTTTTCGCCAGTATCTTATAAGAGACATTCAATCTAGAGATTGACCGCCAATTCCTTACTTCATCCCTTCGCCCTTTCTTGAACAGCAGGGTGATAACCCCGTGACACATACTAGATGTCAGTTATCCCCCTGTTAGCACCTTGTTATAAAACTCCAACAGGGGATCCTTCAATTCAGCCCAAAACTTCTCATAGTATTCCACAGTAAGACTAGAACAAGAATAGATATGTGTTTGCTTTCCTTGCGCTGTTAGTCAAGTTCCGTATTTTCGAGGAGGTCCTCATGGGATTCATGATTGTCGGTCACACCCACACCGACATCGACGCAAAAATCAGTTTGTTCGCCAGGAAACTCAGCGGTTGTGATGCTTACACCATGGATGAACTGTTCTCCATTCTACAGCGTTCGTGTGAGGAGCCAGTAGATTGCACACATGTCACGAAGATGGTAGACTGGAAAACTGTTGTATCCCCTTACCTTGATCCAAAGGTATCCGGTCACTCTACTCCACACTTTTTCCGATTTTACATGGATGGGGAAAACCCTGCGATGGTGTACAAAGAGTACTACAACAAAAAAAGGTGGGAGCCTAAGACAAGGCATGTGTACTGGTTCAAGAGGAACAAGGACAACAATTGGGCAGGGCCGGAATAGGGGTTCCAGCCTTGCCGTGAGTCGCCCAATCCAAACTGTGGCGACTTCGTTAGCGGCAAGGCGGGGCTACGAGTGCTGAAGAATTTTTGGGAAGATAAGATTCACGAATGGGAAACCCAATCTTTAGAGGATAAAGAACTGAAAACGAACAAATTACAATACTGGAAAGATCGCCTGCGCGAGTTTGATTGCATTGAAGCCGAAAAGACGGGGACAGTTCCTCTTTCGACGGCATTCTGGCCGAACCCGAGGGCTGACAAACCTGGATCCGAACCCGTGGCTGCTCACAAGCTCGCAGCACCGGCAAGAAAACCGTGCTTCGTGGGTCACAAGAAAGATGCTCCTAAACCTGAATTCGACCCGTGCGTGGCGGTCGACATCGACTATTTCGTCGTGCTCAAGCCTACGGACGACCACGTCACGCAGGGGTGCACGTTCTGGGTGGGGCGAGTCTAGAAGAAGGAGGAAGGCCGCGTCCTTGTTCAGTATTGGAGGCCTTGTGGCCGCGAGTGTAGTGTTCGCAAGTTGTACGCAGACGCATGGAACAAGAATTGGAGGGTGGAGACAGAGTCTGAGCCCGGATGGCAGGACCTGAAAAGCGTTGCTTGGGCATGGGCAAGCAACAAACGCTCGGCAACTGGGATGAGAATCCGAAAGACCGATGCCATGAAGGCACAACAATCACTCGCCGCTGTCGACACACTCGTTTGTTCTGACATGATGACTCGCGCTGCTGAAGCATCTTCGTCTTCCATGTACCTATCGGGACAAGAAGACGAGGGCTGATTGTCTTCATCTTTATCAAAAGTGGGTACGGCGGTTTCGAAACGCTGATCGGCATCATCTTGATCAAACGTGGGTACGGCGTTTTGGAAACACCATACCCCGTTCGCTCACCTCGCCCTCCGTTCACCTCCCGGCAACCCGAGGCGTGCGGCGTTTTCGACACGCCGTACCCTCTCGGCACACATACAGGGCCAGAACAGGTACGGTATTTTCAAAACGCCGTACCCCCTTCGGTTATCGGAAAGGGGAGGGAGCGGGAGGTACGACGTTATTGAAAAGCCTCACCCCTAGGCCCTGTTCGCCTACGGGGCCGGGGTATGGCGTTTCGGGAATGCCGTACCCCTCGGCTGATTCTCGAGACGCCATACCCCCTCGCCTGATTTTGGAGATGCCGTACCCCTCGCATTGTGGCCGCGAGCGTGGTGCTCGCGAGATGTATGCAGATGCATGAAGTCGACGTCGACTGTTTTGTCGTGCTCAGACCTCCAGACGACCACGTTGCACAGGGCTGCACGTTCTGGGTGGGGCGTGTCCAGAAAAAGGACGAAGGTCGCGTCCTTGTTCAGTATTGGAGGCCTTCTGGTCGCGAGCGTTGTGTGAGTGAGCTATATGCAGACCAAGAATTGGATGGCAAGACCTGAAAAGCGTTCCTTGGGCATGGGCAAGCAACAAACGCCGTCAACGACCGGGATGAGAATCAGAAAGAGTGATGCCATCAAGGCACAGCAATCCCTCGCCGCTGTCGACACGGTCGTTTGTTCTAACATGCAGAATCCCGCTGCGGAATCATCTTCGTCTTTCGTGTACCTGTCGGGACAAGAAGACGAGGGCTTGTAGTCATCATCTGTGTGAAAAGTGGGTGTGCCGATATATGGTTGTCGTGGAAATATTTGTGTGTGCCGATATCTCTCGTTTAAAAGAGTTAGCGAATGATGTGGCATGTCGTCAACGAGTGTACACGTTCGCTTGCTGTCTGCTGGCATGTACCGTTTGCCTTTACTGTCGGCAGACATCTCGGTAGTGTAGTTTGTTGCGGCGGGATTTTTCGAAGTATGGACGAGGACCACATTATAAGCGACATTGCGAACGCGTGGGGAACACCCATACGCTATGACAAATTTATTCCACATCGATACACGTGGCAGATGATTGCAGTTGGTTTCCGCACCAGCGACGAGACAACTTTTTGTCCCACATTTGACCTGTGGTCTCCGCAATTGCAACGCAAGATCTCGAGGATGGCCAAGACATGTCATCCGGAAGGCCACTTTTGAAAACTCAGTGCACCGCGGTGGAACAAAATTTTTTACGGATGTGGTTCGATATATGACCACTATACAACATGCAATCATGGGAAAATACTCTGCATTGCGTTTGAAGCACGTCATAGGATGACGTTTTGTTGTACGTGTATTGAGCGCCGCAAGACAAGGCACGATGAAATGCATGACATGGACTGCTCTGTGTACGACATGGAGAATGCCCTGTCCAGGCACGCCCGTCGTTTCTGTAGTGTCATTCGAGATGCGATGATACAGTTCGTACGGTGAAGGACTTCCATCGTCGGAACAATTGCTGTGAAGGTGCTGCACACATTGAACGACGATGAAACCACCGTATACTTGAAGAAGACCAAAACCAAAACGAATGTCGATGTCAAACACTTGTTCCGACGCATGAACGGGACACACCGACACATGCCACAAAAGATGACGGACAACACGGCGGGAGGCGTGAAAAACAGGTTGCGATTGCTAGGATATCACGAGAAATTGGACGAGGATGAAGTAGCATGACACATTTCCTACGTTCATCGCAAACATGCTTACAGCAGTGTATGTGTTGTGCACAGAAGCCGCTTCAAGTGGTCGTTCAAGTGGCTGGCTGGATACCGGCGACAACAGCCGTAAGCGACGATTGAACGAGAACACGAAATTGAGGATTGTCGAGGCACTTCAAGTCAATCCATGGTTGAGCGTGCTGCCATGGCGAGGAAAAGTCGGGAACTAGAGCGAGAGCGATTGGGACATTGCAATGATAGAATGTCCATGGGCGCACGACTTCAGATTCGCTAACGAGATGGAATGGGGACGACTCATCGAAATATGTCCTGCCTCTCTCCAGACAGCGTATACACCAAACTACGCGGAGATTCACTGGATGTACGACCACCTAGATACTTATGACCCACTTGTATCTAATGCAAGCTAAGAATCGAGCAACGAGTGTTGCGAAGAGGACGGAGCAATCTCATCCAAGTTCGTAAGAACATCACCTCGCACATGGCCGATGCGATTTCGACACGAGCTGCAATGGTGTGGAAGATTGTGCAATAGAATCACAACTTATCCCCTGCATAACGAAGCGGGGACAACCGCTCATCGCATATCTTATTGCTCAGTGAGGATTTTCTTAAACTATGCCGATTTATGTCGAGTAAATTGTGTACCATGCACTAGCAAGGGAGGGAGATTAATAGAGGAAAGATGCAAAGCAATGTGGTGTGAGGAGGAAAGCGACAATTCAATGTTTAATGTGAAAAAGTCGGTGGAGGAAGTAGCGGATAAAATATGCACCCTAAGAAATGTTATCGGCATCACTCTCGCTAGCACGCACAATTTCGTGAATATGTCATATATATCGTCATTCGATAGGGACGACGATGACAAGCCCGAAGGTTTGAAAACGTTTATATTCGGCTCACCCCTGCACGGTGTCGGAGTTGATACCCTTAAATGGGTATCCGCTCATGATTTTGCAGTCGACACAATGCCGACACCAACTGTTAGAACAGAGACGGCTAAAAACAGAAACAGGGGTAAGCCCCTCGACCATTATGGTCATGAAAGTTAGAAACCGCAAAGGCCACAACACGACACACGCGGACAAGAGTCAGGGGTCGAAAATTTCGAATGCTCGAAGAGCATGCAAAGACGACAGAGGTTAGTAAGTGAAATGACCGTGCGCGCCATTCCGGCACGCGCAGAGACTGCAAAATGATTAGTAAATAATGCCTCCGACCACAAGACCACAAGGTCTGAAGGTTAGTCAAAACGGAAAAGAGTCGCGCAGACGCAACGACGGTTTTTCTCAGTTGGTTGACGACTGAGGAAGTACGACTGTTTCAGCTCAAGTCCGCAGACGTCGAGCATATCGAAAAAAACGGGGCGGGAAACCACTCCCCGCGGGATAGAATATAGGTAAAAATTAGTAAAACCCCGGCCATGTGGCTGGGACGACTAGGCAAGAGGGGCCTAGCCTGTTGTAGCAGGCCGCAGTGGCCAAACGGTGGCCTGAGTTTTTCCTATGGAAGGCTGCAGGCCTTAAGTACTGATCGAACTGACCCTGTACTCTACTTAGGGCAGATTAGCTCCTAGTAGAACTGAACTAGGAGCTAGCCTAGTAGGTATAGGCGCAGATTGATAAGCAAAGGACCTAGGGATCGAATTTGACCTGCCTCCGGGCTAGCTCCTTTTGCTAGCAGCGAGGGGCAGGGCCTGCTTTTTTCACCCGCTCTCAGATAGGCGGGATTCGAACCCGTGACCTCTGTGTAAAGAAGGTTAGTTAGGCCTAGACCGAATCCGACAGTTGTCCCAACAGGGAAGTCGGAAGTTAGATTTAATTTTCTTTTTCTTTCTTTTTATTTTTTTT
>BFEA01000015.1:6240633-6276845 GCA_003427395.1 Chara braunii | reverse complement strand
TTTGTCTCTCTCTCATAGGCAGGGGCAGCTCGTCGTCTGAGAGACGAACGAGCACCCCCCCCTTTCCCCCAAGTCATTTCACAGAGTCGAACTAGAGCCAAGCTCGACAGGGTCTTTTTTCTCCCCCTGCCCTGCGTCTGTTCCTGGGCACCTACGGCACCAGGTACGGCGCCGTTCTGCAGCCCGTTGCTCAAACGAAAGGGCGCAGACTAGCCTACAGCCACAAAAGGGGAACTCTCTCTCTCTCTCTCACACACAAACACACACACGACATGCCCCACCCTCACCATGGGAACTTCCGAATGCGGCCGCATTGCGCGGCATGTGCATTCGGCGAGTCAGCCCACCCACAGATGGACTGTCGGGGCTCAGCCCCCTGATGAGTTGGTGGAAGTCCGACGAACAGTCGGACGCAGTCATCTCGGCCCATTCGTTTGAAACGAACGGGTACCAGAGAAAAAAAAGGGAGACATAAAAAAAAAAAAAAAAAAAAAAAAAAATCTAAACCAAATCTAACTAAAGAACCCAAAAAAATAATCTAAGCAAAATCTAATAATGAAAAAAATCGAAAAAAAAAAAAACAAAAGAAAACTCCACCTCAATCTAAAAGGGCTGCCTGAAAAACGGGCGCCCGTTACTTTTCGTGGGGACACTAAGTCCCCGTCAGTTCTCCCTGCGCCAGCTGGCGCTTCGTTTTTAGTTTAGTTCAGTTTTTTTTTTTTTCCTCTTCTTTTTTTTTTTCTTCTCTTTTTCCCCCCCTAACGGTCACTTCCCGTCGGGTCGCTTTGCCCCGATGACACCAAAAGCACAAAAAAAAGAAAAAGAAAAACAAAAGAAAAACAACAAAAAAACGAACTAACTTACCTCGACATCGTTGCTGTCTCCATCGCGCATGTACCTGGATACTTACGCGTCCAGTAACAGGACAGGTAAGTTTTTTTTTTTTTTTTTTTTTGTAGAAAAAAAAGAAAAAAAAATTTGGACTATTTCTCGATTTATGCGTGTCACCCTCGTACAGGGCCATATCACCCCGGCGCGGCTGATCTCAGCCGCGCGATCTCGAGGATCGCACGGCCGAAAATCGGCCTCCCCCTTATCACATCGAGGGCTGCTCCAAAAGAAGCTAGCCCGGTAGCGCACTTTGTCAGGTTCGATCCCCGTGTCCGCGGGGTGGTAATCTGGTGACAATACCTACTGGGCTAACTCCTTTTCACATCAGAAAAGGAGCGGCCCTTCCATATGAAGGGCTCCTCGTGCCCAACAGGCCCCTTGCTAACGCCTAGCAGGCAATGCCTGCTAAGCCTGCTTGTTGTCGTGGCTGGCGGGCGGGGTCGACGGCCGACAGCGTTAACAACTGCCCTACTTAGCTGGCCTCGACGCCTTCGCCCTTGGGTCCTTGGCGCAAAAGCCATATGGACCCTAAGCCATCTTTTCACGCTGCGGTCCATATTGCCGCGGCGACCCCTTTTTGGCCCGCTTAGGCCCTGAATCGCGCGGCTTAACAGCCGCGCAACCTTATTATAGGTAGATTAGGTTTAACTTTAGTTTTCCCACGACCGCACACCAGCGCAGCCTCGTCGAAACCCGCGGACGACAGTGCCGACCCCCGTTATCCCGCACGGATGTTGGCGTCGTCCTGCGTCGACGACATCAGGTTCAAAAAAGTTCAAGTCTTTCAGTCATAGCGCTAGTCTTGATAAACTCTGGCAACGTCAATCTCATCAAGTCTTCTAATTAAGTGGAAAGGTCAGACAAAGTCTGACATTGAAAAACACGGGCAGATACCCTTGTATGGGTTTCTGCCCCGACATCGCCACAACAAAACTAAAGGGTGAGAGCGTGGAGCTCCCACCCATACCTCGCCGCACGGTACTTAGATCGGAAGAGTGAGCAAGTCAAAAAGTGGGAATGTATATTTTCGCGTTTCAGAGAAAGATTCATCCGTTTTTGCTCATCCTATCAATGGAGTGTGTGCGTGTGTGTGTGTGTGTGTGTGTAGGTGTGAGAGAAGCAGAGAGAGAGAGCACGAACCTGTGTATGAGAAGGTCGGCATTGGTGTTGATGTCATGCACGCAAGGTTCCGTAGAAGAGGTGATTTTGCTACTGTTACGCAGATAGGATAGGTAGAAGTGAATCACGTAGACAGCGCGTTATACCATAGGAGCAACATGAAATACTGCGATGGTGTGGCCTGCGGGGTTTAAACATAGGCTCATGAATCTGTTGTATCGCTCTTATACGAGCGGAATCTCGGCGCATTTGAGATATGTGCTTGGTGCGTGAATAGTTAGACTTCTACTTGGTTATCAGTAAATCGCTCCCTCTCATATCCTTTACATTATTATTATTTTTTATTATTATTACTATTATTATTATTATTATTATTATTACTATTATTATTATTATTATTATTATTATTGTTATTATTATCGCCTTAACCGTTCTGATTTCCTACTTGCACTGTGCATTGCACACGGCCATGATCAGTTCCAACACCCCGCCTTGTTCATCACCCTGATTAGTAACTGTGACCTTGATCAGTTCTGATCACCTCGACCTGTGGATTGAAATTGACTTCATGTTCCACTCTGATTTGAGATTGCATGGGCCGCGCAACTATGGCATTGCCAAACATTGAATGGACATGGCCACGCCGGACCAGAAAGTTGGCTTGTATATATTCGTCATGGGATTGTCGTTATTATTATTATTATTATTATTTATTATTATTATTATTATCATTATTTTTATTATTATTATTTTTATTATTATTATTATTTTTTTTTTATTAAAGATGTTGCAAGTTATTGATCTCGAATGCAAAAAAGCCTAGTAAGGACGAGTGATCACCCTGCCCTTTTGAACACACCACCTGTGGCTCGTATCTAATAAATTGCCCGGACACGCGAAGACATAGATAGTCGGACAACAAATAGCCTCGAAAATAAAAAACAGATGGGGTGCATGGTGATCTTGGATGTAAGTGGCTTCTGTATGGGGATCGAGGTTATGAGGTATGCATAAAGCATACCTGGTGTAGGAAGCATGCCACATTGGTCGCTGAAGGCCCGTACCTCGGGTAAATTGTTGTCATCATCATTCGGCATCGTAGTCTAGCCTAGATAGGATCCGCCACGTATGGTCTGGGCACCGAGCACCGGATAGGATGTCAACATCGGTTCTTCATCGATAATGATGATAAAACAATACCAGCATTATCACTTGCGAGTTTTTGATGTGCTCATAATTAGGAGAACCTGGGTTGCAAATCTGATTATTTGACTCAAGGTCAACGGACCACAGACAAACAGTAGGAGGACGCAGACAGGCAGCCAAACGAACACAGGCTGTCAATCAAACAGAAGCTAACAGTCAAACAAAACAGATGGCATTGCAAGAAACACAGTCGCGAACACAGCCGGGATACACAGTCCGACACACGGTCAGACACAGTCTGGACGCAATCAGACAAACATACTAAACAACAGACAGCAACAGGCAGACAGACAGGCGGACGTGGGAAGAAAAATAGAGGGGGTAGCAAGTACGTACCTGATGAAGAGGACGTCGGCATTGGAGTTGATGTCATCGCTGGCTGGTCGTCAAGTTGTCTGGTTGCTGTCATGCATGTAGTTGTAGGGTAGCATGTAGAGTAGGTAGGGCGCCTGGCGCCATCTCAGCAAAGAGCTACATTGGGTATTGTTGTTGGTATAGCCCGATTGGGCATGGACATTGACTCACGATCTGGTGTATCATTCTCAAAAGGATGGTTCTTTGGCTCCGTTGTGCTATTCGCTCTTGAGTTGACTACTTGGACTTTAGTGTGATTGTGCAATTTGGATTTTTGTGCTTCGTCCACTTTCATGTTTTTTGCATAACAGACAAAACAGACAAGACTAACAAACTCAATAACTTAGGTGGAAACAGAGACAGACTAACAGATAAACAGACAAATACACAGATGTATGCACAGTCAAAAACGCAATCAAAAACACGGATAGAAACACATATGATTCTAAGCCTGAGGATCTAATCTGACACAAGGTCACTGCAAGTATGTGTGTGTAAGAAAGAGGGATGGAGAAAGAGGATGATGATGATGCTGATGTGAGGGTACATACCTGGCTTTGGGAATTACCTGCATCGGTCAACGTCCCGAAATACTCCGTTGAAGGAATGGCGTCAACTGTTGCATTGTCAGTTAATAGGCAGATTTTGGCAGAATGGAGAATAAACTGGGGGTCGAATGCCAAGTAGGGAGAAAAGACTTGGTACGTGCATGGATGGTAGTGAAAGCATATTCTCAGTAATCCTGGGATTTCAGGATCACGATTTCTCCATTAATGATATATTGGTACGATGCTGCTCTTTGGACACCATGGTGTGATCTGGTTTTTAGTGTGACTGAGCAATCTGAATATTGACAGTCTACAATTATTATTATAATTATAATTATTATTTTTATTTTTATTTTTATTATTATTATTGTCATCATTATTATTTTTATTATTATTAGGATTATTATTACTATCACTATTCTTGTTGAAGATATTATTGTCTCTGCAACCTGTGACCTCAACTGACCTCGTGTCCGCCCTAAGTGAAGGCGGACCAAAGTATCCTTGGGAAGGACATGTTCTCGGCATCCTAAGATGAGGTTCTCAGACAATGCTACACGTCAGTTGGTTGAAGGACAACCGGGGCCCCACCCTGCGGGTTCTTCCAGGAAAAAGCAGCAACGCTGATGGTTGCGCCCTAGACACATGCAGTGTGAGGCCGAAATAATAAGGAGGGGGGGGGCGCAAACCATTGAGAATGTGGCATTGCCACCACGTCCACGCACGAGACACTTAGGACGCAGCATAGCCACCGCATCACAGGTACTAAGTGGTGCGGGACACAACCAGACAGTGAGGCGCTGTATGGGATGATCAAGGTCTGATTGAGGGTGACGAGATACGTACCTAGTACTTAAGAGAGAGGTCGGCAATGGTATATACTGGCATGAGAACAAAAGTGCTCCTGTTGAGTGAACCAGTTGTAGCAATATGATGGTATGGTACAGTAGGTTGGGCGCTGTGCGCCAGACAAAGAGAGCAACTCTGGATATTGCATTGGTATGACCTGCTGGCGTGRGTTTTGGCTCATTACGTAACTACATTGATCTATTATGAATAGATACTTAATGCATGTGCACCCTGTACTCATCCGGCAAAAGCAGGGCGATTGCAGGAGCTCTGCCGAAGTTCAGGAGGAACTCTGGAGGCAGGGAACTGTAAGGTACGCGTCATCGATTCCTTCCCCATATCCCTTACAAACTACACCCCTTCTAGCAAAATGCTTGCGTATTTATGTGATATACTATTTATAGGTTTCTTCAAGATTAATCATATCAACTAAGAAAAATACTATATGATTGGAATGAGAACCTTGCCTGAGGAAAGGAAAGGAACTTAGGAAAGAACCGAGAAGGAAACTTAGCCTGCTTGGTCTTTGAGACAACAAAGGCAGTTTGATGAAGGCCTCCGTTGGGGTCGTTGCGCTGTCTAGAGTGACTAAAAGGGTACTTGCCGTGCAAGCTACCCAACGTAACTATTTAGTTCTGGACTTCAACATCAAGGATGGGAAGATGCCGTGCGTTTGTTTTTCTGATAACTCAAACAGTTAAATCCACGATTAATCCGGTACTCCCATGAAGTACACGTTTTCAACTGATTTAACCAAGGCAAGAACTAATCCGATACTTCCGTGGAATACATCGTTTTCAAATAACTGACAAAAGCAGAGGTAATAGGAGTCTCCCATGGAGTTCTCCTATCGAAAGATCGGATTAGATTAAAGGAGGGAATTAAGTACTCCCGGGTGAGTACACAAACTTCTGAGTCTAGGACAATCTGCGTTGCCTTCCGTGTAAGTTAACATGTCGTTGCCTAACTTAATAAATAAACTCCCAGGGTAGCTATAAATGATTTTGATCCCCTATGTATCGGACATATATTAGCTGGCTCTCGGGAGGGTCATCTTCATACTCTATTTGATCTGGGGATCAATTAACAACTATAAATAATTTCTTTATCCCCTATATATCGAACAGATATTAGATGGCTCCTGGGAGGGTCATCTTAATATTCTGTTAGGGGTCAACTAACAAAGGATCTTCATCCCCTATACATCGAACATATATTAGGTGACTCCCGGGAGGGTCATCTTAATATTCAGTTTGATTTGGGGATCAATTAACGATTACAAACAATCTTGATTCCCTATACATCAAACATATATTAGGTGGCTCCCGGGAGGGTCATCTTAATATTCTGTTTGATCTAGGGTTCATTTAACAACTATAAATAATCTATATCCCCTACACATCAAACAGATATTAGGTGGCTCCCTGGAGGGTCATCTTAATATCATGTTTGATCTGGGGATCAATTGACAATTACAAACAATTTGGTTCCCTACACATCGAACGGATATTAGGTGGCTCCCGGCAGGGTCATCTTAATACTTTGTTTGATCTAGGGATCAACTAACAAGAAGGGAATTGAGTAACCCGACTACTTGTTTGGCATTGCATGATTACCAATGACCTGATTAGTTGACATTGGATCCGGATATAGGAGGCTCCCATAGAGTCATTCTATATAAACCACTTAGCTACATTCGAACGTACCAAGTATGGCACTTCGAATCATCCAAAAACCACTGACTTAATCTTAAGCTCGTCCGACTCTAAGTTAGTAGTAGGGTGATCCCGTTGGATCGTCCTATTACGCTTATGAAAGGTAGACTGAGCTCCGATCAAGGAGTAGTAGGAGGCTTCCGGGAAGGTCRCCTATTACTTGTTTGAACTTCTGTATTGRCATCTGRATCTAAAAGGGKTTTTTTCAAGAACTAAATACTCACATATGGATTATCCAGTCACTCGTGCCTGATTGCCTGAATTGTTTGATCGCATGAGGATTGCTTGAGCTATGAAGGGTGATTGATTTGCTTCCGTAGGAACAATTCGACTATTCGTTTGACTAACCGTTTGAATTGGAATTAATCAAGTAGTGGATGATTCCCGGGTGAGTCTACCACCGACTTGCGTATGTCAGGACAAGAAGAATAAAAATAAAATAGGAGTGTTCAGTCAGCGGCGACTCCAAAAGTCCATAGGGAGGAGTAAAATAGAAGGCAAAAACCGCAGGGACAAAGGATTAGGAAAAGAGAGGCTTTGCGAATAAGCTCCTAATGAGGAGTTGTCAACAGCATGAGTTAATCTCAACTAGACTACCGCATAAAGCACCAGAGAGTGTGCTTGTCCACAAGAGAGAAAAATGCAAGTACCGAGAGTTGGGGAAAATATGAGTTTCCCTAAGGCGATCTAGGACATAGGAGGAAGAGTGACAGATGACTTAGGGTAGGTAGAAGTTAGGGATTAGACTTTGGGAATTAGTCCTAAAGATCACGAATCAAATCTAAGGGCTTGACCCTTAATATGTGGAAATGGAGTGGAAATGTTGAATCTTTGTTGACCTGTGTGTGTGCAGGTCTCTGTTTTGGTCTACTGCAATCAAAGGAGAAGTCCTACATAAAGGACTCAACTTTCTGTTATCACTCAATAACAGGTCGGTCGTTGTCGATTCAACTTTTCCCTCTTTTGACTTGATACCCACATCTAAAGTCGAACCCTGTGGTCAGTAAAACTGTCACCTGTGGTCATTGCCTAAATGGTCCTAGTCACTCTCAATGGTCGTTTGAAGAAATGTGAGGGGGCTGGGTTTACGTCTTAGGAAAAGATAGAGTTGCATTACAACGTTTGGGAAGTGAGGGACACAGTCTGAGGTGTGGATTGATGGTTGACTCCGCTAGTGCATGGCAAGTGGATTGACTTTGCATTATCATGTACAGGTCTGTTTTGTTCGTGGGTTTTTGGATTGAATCTGGGCTTGACATCGTGAAGAGTCCTGGGCACACAACACTTGTGGCAGTGGAAAGGGTTCCTTGCGGTAATACTCTCATACTCTTTATGGTCTTATATAAATCCTGTGCTATTTGTTAACAGTTGTGACATAATCTGATCAGTAGGGTAGAAAGTCTTAACAGTTCGGAAAGTCGGACAGATTCGATCATCAAGAAAATTAAAGCATAGAGCAGAAATAGACTACCGTTAAAAATTTCGACCTGAAATACGTAGCGGGTGGGTTTTATGTGTCTTACCGCGAGTACCCTATTTAGTGCTACAGCGATCGAGCAAACGCCATTGGCCGACCTACCTTTGCTCAGGCATGTAAAAGCCTTCGTACGTGGGTCGGTAGCTCAGCAGGGATACGCCTACCGGAGGGTGGTGACAGCTCCTCGGGTGGAGGTAAGTTGTACCTCGCGACGTCTCGACCTGTCGCAGGGCGTCGTCAGAGGTACAGCACGCGCGCACGGTTGGAGTGGTGACGAGTTGATTTCTTCGAAAATAAATCTTGTGTGACACGACCGTGAGGTTCAGCGCTCCCCTCAGGGCGCGACACCGCCCGCGACAGGTGGCGCCGTTGCCGCGGATCTCGCTTTCCAGCCGAGGTCCTTAGTGAACGAACTTGGGTGTGGTAAGTCGATGATCTAGGCAAAACGACAAAGATAAAGGTTAATAGATAAGATAGTAGTATTAGTGAGTATCAACGAGGACAAAAGGGTTATTTTTAAGTAGGGAGACAAAACAGTGAGAAAAAGTCGAAGTTATCCATATCTTTAAATATGGCTCCTAAGGGTCGTGGGACTGGCACTAGAAGAGGAAGAGGTGGAAGGCTAGGAAAGGCTGTCGATAGGGCCATAGACTTGACCAAGGAACGAGGTGATTGGGAGGAAGAGTATGATGAAGGACTAGAAGAGAAGGAGGAAGGGTTAAGGGCGCGTAAACATCAGAAAGAGTGGCGTGAACGCACTCCGTCGCCAGGAAAAATGGCTTACTATGCTTATAAGTATGAGAGGCGTTATGGTGCGTCTCCGCCTCGTTTTGAGCCACCTAGCTGGCCCCGATTTGGACCTTACACATCACCATCTTCCTCGGCTCCAGAAAGGCAGTTGACAATCCTTCCTCAACCGCGCTTATCAACATCACAACCTGCGCCGCATGTTCCTGATCCTCCTGTTGTTTCCCAACCTGCATCATATGATAGAAGGTTGTGTATTTCGCTTTTGTTATTTATGATATTCCTAATAGAAATTTGTGGACTAGTGTCCTACTTGTTACATAAAAAAATTATATAAGGATTATGGATTGGAATAGTACAACAAAGAAGGCTGGTATAACCTTGTTAGATGAGGGAAAACTGTATATTGGACCATAGGACACGTCTACGGAAATGAAGTGATCAATGTTCAAGCATCTCCAAAATAAGTGAAGGATAGTTTAATGATAAGCATGCCAGAGCGGCAAGGAGTGAATAAGAAGATATGGGTTTGATCAAGACAAGGGGAGTGATCAGCTTATTCTCACAAGCTAACTCTTACGGCTAGGCAAGCTAAGATTGTCAGTTGGAATAAGGCAATAGATCCTCTTTTAGTTCAACACTTTCAGAACTAAGGAGAGATCAATATAGGATAGATTGCAATAAGGGGGGACTAGATAGTGAATTAAAATAAGGTTCTTTCTTTTGCGTATTGTGTAAACAGGGTAAAGAATCGCACCGGAAATGTGGTTCGCTGCTGAGTTCTATCCGATTAACTTACCCCAGCAAAAAGGCGAAGGGATAGAAATGACACTACCCCGAAGGAAGTGGGAAGAAGGCGAAGATATGGACACATGGTGTGAAATTTCGATAGGGCTAGAAGCCTTTATATGGGTTGAAACTGAAAAGACTTCGGGAGGAAGATGTGCGATAATAAGAGTGACCCTCTACCTGTCTGCACTTCTTTGGAAGATGCTTTCAATTGACCTCGCGATAAGAAAAAGTCGTTCTCTTTCCAAATATATTCTGACTGCTGGATCAATACTTGAAGCGTTTTCTCAGAAAGTGAATAGGGGAGAAAAAGGAATGATCTTGCGATCAATTGAAGCAAAGTGGGCATAAGATTTCGTCTATCCGGCTATAAATGTCAAAACAACTCTTCCTAAAGTCATAATCGACGAAGCCTTCTCAGGAGTGGAGAATGTGGAGCGGGTCATACACGCGGCACGATCAGTACCAAAAAGAGGCTTTGAGTTTAACGCGCTTAGTATCATGTACTGTCTATACTTGGAAATGGGACCGAAACTAGCAAAAACGATTTCTATGATGTCTTATGTATTGTGAATGCATATATGCAAAGTTATTGGTTGGACAATCGTATGACATATTGGAAGAAGCTCCGTAAGAAAGTCTGTATTGAAATTTTTATAGACGATATTCCTTCTCTTTTTGGCATGGTCAGGGAATTTTGGTACGGAGATTGAGGGCCCTCGGACGAACTGGACAATTGAGAAAAATGAGCAAAATCCAAAGACAGGAGATGTGTCAAGGAACGTTTTGGGTATCAGAAGGGAGACCTAAGGTCTAAGAAAGTAAGCATGTAACGGCGGGGACTACGAAAGAAGACCACTGCCTCCGATCATATTCCGGGATTTGTGTTACCCTGCTTTCCTTCTTTTGATATCAAAGGGGTATCTAATAGGGACGCGAGGCCTTAAGAGTTGGTAATTAAGATTGGATAAGATATTGAGAAAAAGTGATGGTAAGTATAACGGTAATCATTAAGGATCATTGCCTAAACGGGGAGGATGTTAATTAATAGGAAGTTTACATACAATCGTATAAGGAAGCAGACAACTTAGACAGGAGGGAATAGATTGTCAATCTCACACTTAGATGCACTGATTTTGTTTCCTCTAACAGGGTACCAAGAAAACAGCCAAGATGTCATATGTCGTTCAGAGGTTCAAAGTTGAATTGTTTGTTCGCACATCTCAGGGACTGAAGATGTCATTACCTCTGGGATGGACTGAAAGGGAAGAAGAAATTACTTCTTGGTGTGGCGTCTCTATTGATCAGAAGGCATTTGTATGGGTCGAGACTGGACATACCTTAGATCGGGAAAGTGTAATAGTACGAGCCACCTTGTATCTTTCGGCACACCTATGGAGGATGCATGGTGTAGATCTGGCACTGGGAGACATTCAACCCATATGTTAGTATGTCCAGATGACAGAGGCCGTTTTAAACGAGAAAGTTCGAGAAACAAGTTGGGGAGAACTTCAACCCATTATATCTACAACAGATACAAAATGGGCATCGGATTTCTCCTATCCAACCGAGTACGTCCAAAAAAATATCCCAGACTTCATCGTTGATGAAGCTTTCAAAGGGCAAGCCAATGTTGAGCGAGCGGCGTTGGCCGTCTTGGTCATTCCGCAGACCGGATATGCTTTCTGTACGCCCCAGACTCTCTATCGTTTATATCTCGAAATGGGATCAGGATTGGCAGATAGAGAGTTTGAGGAGATACTGTCCACAGTTGAGGCTTATGTCCGGGTAAATTTTACAGAGCCTAGAGAGACCTTCTGGAAGAAACTCAAGGCTGAAATGAAGATTAAAATACGCATCGACGGTCTCCCCATAATGTTTGGGATGATATACGATTCGTGGTCTGGAAATTGGGTATCAATCGAGGAAGTTGAAAGGCAGGAATGATGGAGAATCATAAGTTATGACTAATTTAAGTAGAAGGGGGGGAATATTCCAAAAAGGGACATTAGTAAGTCGATACTATAAGCAAAGGCAAAAGTTTGAAAATAATTCAGGGACTTGTTGTTTTCTTTCATATGATAACAGATCAACCAAAGGTTGAGGAAAGATGGGGGATAGCGCTGGACAAGGGTCCATCACTGCAGCAGACATCGCTAAGTTACTGGATAATAGAAACATCAGGCGGTCGCAATTACCTTGGATAGAAATTTTTCCGTTCAAAGGAGAAAGGGTGTCGCACTGGCTAGAGTTGCTAGAGCAGGTCTTCAATCGTTTAACCCCAGCTGAGAAATTCGCTCAGTTATATGAATATGTATGGTGAGAGCTTCGTCCGGATGTGGAAAGGATTGTAACCGATGCCCAGGGGAACTGGGATGACTTCAAGAAAGAAATGCAGAGGAAGTACAAATTAGGAGATGGGTTGTTGACCGTAGACGAGCTTCACAACATTAGCCAAAGTGACTTTACTACAATAGGGGCCTTTGCAACGACTTTTGAAAAGATGGTTGCGAGAGTTCCAGGCCTTTCCGAAGAGATGCAGTGTGTAATCTTCCTCGGAAAATTCTCCAGATATGAAGCAATGGAACTGACCCGAGGTGGAGCTCCAGGGAAGAAGACATCATGGGAAACAATAAAGAGAAACCTGACATCCGGAGATCTGGATCAAGTATTCCACCATCAAGTGAAAATGAAAAGGAAGAAGAGAAAGGAAGTTGGAGTCATCCAAGGGACTGACTCGGCCTTAGGAGGAATATTAAGCAGTATGGCAACTCAGCTGAAAGAATTGAGAGATAAAGTTGACTCAGGATCTGTAATGGCAGTGGGTCAGGCAGCAAGTAAGAGGAAGTATGGAGAAAGAGAAGAAAAGGAAGAAGGAGGGAAAAAGTCTGAGACAGTAACCCAACCAAAGAAGACACAAAGGCAAAATCGCAATCAAGCAACGGGAGGACAAGGAACCGGCAGAGGACAGACTGGTCGTGGAAAGCAAAACCAAGGATCTCTTAAGGGACCTTGACCGGTTGCGGCATCAATGGGAGCTTGGCAAGGGTACTTCCCAAAGAATCAATGGTTAGGGTATAAACCAAATATGCCTCACATGCAGGAAGCAGAGCCTTCACAGGGACGAAGTGAAGGTCAACCTCAGCACGCACCGCCAGAAAATCAAGGGCAGCAGCAGTTTCAGGGGCAAGGACACGGACAAGGACAAAGTAGAAATAGTAACTGGGGAAGAGGAAATGGTCAGGGAGGCCGAGGATACGGAGGAAGAGGAAATGGGGGACAAGGAGGAAGCTGGGGCAATCAAAGAGCCCCTCAACAAGGAAATTATAACCAAACGAACTTCAACCAAATCAGCCAAGATTTCAATCAAGGCTATAACCAGGGTTACGGCCAAGGTTATAACCAGAACTATGGTAGGGGTTTTGGCAGAAGTGATGGGCAGTGGAACGGTCAGAGATTTGGAAGAGGATTGATAGATTACAGTGACTATATATTCACCCACTGTACAATCAGAGGACACACTGTAAAAAGGTGTCATGTCAGGAGAATGGATGAAGGTGATGGATTAATTACGTCAAACATAGATGGAGATGTGTTCGACAAGACAGAAAGGCAGATAGACCCAAACATTCCAGGAGGCACTAGAAAGGAAGCACTCAGAGTTGCGGGACTTGGACCAGTGGGCCAGCCATGTTTCACATATGGCAGGAGAAAGAGGACCCGTTTGTTTGGGTAGAGGAGATTCATGAGTTGAGTAATCAGCTAGGAAAAGGAATGAGAATAAGTGAGGAAAAATAAGATGTCCCGCTGATTGAGATTGAGCCAGAAGAAGACAATGAGGTAAAGGAGTCATCAAAGGAAGTCATGGGAAGGATGGAAGACCTGGTGGATAAGATGAGAAGGTTAAACACAAGAATGACAGACATCTGTAGAGAAGTTAAAGACTTGGGAATGAGCATTCCGCATGTATTCACTATGGGACAGGAAAAAGAAGCTTCCGAGCTAAGAGCACACAATGTCAGAGCCGTAAGGGCGACTCAGGCCCAACAAGCTTCCACCATGAGTCAAGGAAGAAAAGGTTCCGAGTCAAGGACATCCAACGCCAGAGCGGTGCGAGCAACTGTGGCCGCTGGATCAGACGCAACTTACCAAGCACTAAGGAATTATACTCCCCTTACCGCACAAAAAACGAACGGGGGTAATACGTCCAAGGAACCGGCGCAGGCTCATTTGCCACCTCAGGCAGAAGCCTCAATCGATATAGGAGAAGATGAGGAGGATCAGGATGAGGTGCTTAGAGGAGAAGAGAACAAACGCGCAGAGCAGAGGGCCAAAAAGCGTAAAACTAATGATGGAAATAAGAAGGTTGGGGAAAAGTCGAAGAAGAAGTGAAGGTACCATACCTCAATTGAAGAAGGTGTGGACCTGGAGAATTTAGTAAACAAACTTCTCGAGGGACACAATTAGTTGCTGAACATGAAAGAGATTTTGGCAACAACGCCAAAACTCAGAGAATTGGTCAAGGCTAAGCTGGCAAGGAAAAAAGTGGCAACAGTTAGGCTCGAAGACTTGATCCCCAAAGAAGCCAACTGGACGATTGCTGGCAGCAAAATGGACTGAAAGTCAGTAGGAACAGGGTCAATTGATGTTAACATCAGGGGAAAGGGTTGTCCGGGAACGGTAGATACAGGAGCAGAGATGAACATCATGAACTCGGAAACAGCTAAAAAGTTGGAACTGGAAATTGACGAGAGAGACTGTGGATACCTTAATGGGGCAAGTGGAAAGTCAGGATATACTGGCATAGCATCAAATGTGATAGTGGAAGCTGGGCGAGTAAAGGTTCGTTTTTGTTTTTATATCATGCCCAGCTTGGATCTTCCTATATTACTAGGAAGTTTTTTTTATCGCGCTCGAAGGCTCTAATCATGAAAAAGCATGATGGGACCATGTTTGTGATTCTATGTGACCCAGCGTGCGGGAACTTTGAGGTCATCACCTGTAAGAATACAGGTCCTCATAGCTCAAAGAACCGCCTCAATGCGGGATCATATACCTTTGAGGAGTCAGAGGAAAGGAGGAAAGAGTTGGAGTGGAGGTCTGATGAGGAAGATGAAGGAGAGGAGGATGAAGGATTAACTTTAAGTTTGGCAAACATTGACCAAGCTATGCATATGGTCTCCGCTTATGAGATGGCGGAACCAGAAGCAATCAAAACTCTGACAGACAAGTTATATGATTACCCTGAAGGAGGAAAGTTGGAACTAGTTTACAAGCCGTCATCCACACAAGAAGCAAGAATGCAGGGACCGTATGCTCAAGCAAGCGGCCAACATTTTTTAGGGATGGGCTCAAGCAAGGAAGCAAAAGGAGGTACAAGACAGTAGATAAGAAGAGTCACCCAGTTCCAGTTCTAGTAACACACGAGGAGGGTGTGTATTACGAACAAGAGAGGGAACTGATAGGGCAGATGAAAGAGAGATGGAATGAGGAGAGTTGCAGAATCAACGAAGAGACAAAGGGGGATTTGATTATTGAGGAACCGGGTTTTCTGACAGAGCAGGAGAAGGCGCTGGTAGTAGGATTGATGGAGGAAAAGCATCGCGCTTATGCCTTCAATGATGATCAGAGGGGGAGATTAGATGTGGATAAGGTGGGAATGATCCGAATCCACACAGTCCCTCACCAACCATGGAATGTCAGAGGAGCCAGATACCCAAACCCCAATGATCAAAGAATAGTAGTGGAGTATCTGGATGGGAAGATTGGATCGCATGTGGCAGGGTACTCTAGCGGACCATACGCATCACCATGGTTCTGTTTTATTAAGCCAAACAGAGTGCTTAGATGGGTGCAGGATTTGCAGAAATTGAACGTTGTAACAGTTAGGGATGTTGGTGGGCTTCCTAACGCAGATCAGCTCTCTAAGGCATGTGCAGGAAGGGCTATTATTTCGCTCATAGATCTATATTCTGGTTACGACCAGTTTCCAGTCTATCCGGCTGATAGGCCAATCACTGTGATGCACACTCCCAGAGGGTTGATTCATATGAATGTGGCACCCCAGAGATGGACAAACGCAGTAGCCATGGTGCAGAGGAGCATGGTAAGAATCAGGCAACAAATCAGCCCGCAGATTACTGAGCCCTATATTGATGATCTTGCGGTAAAAGGATCAATGGAGAAAGATGAGCAAGAGGTTGCACCTGGCATAAGGAAGTTTGCCTGGGATTATGTCAACGATCTCAGAAAAATACTTGACTTGTTACAAGAATACAACCTTACGGCCAGTGGAGCAAAATCCAAACACTGCATGAAGGAAGTCACCATTTTGGGTTTCCTGTGCAATGAACAAGGACGTCGTCCAGACACCAAGAAAACAAATAAGATCCTTGAATGGCCTACGCCATTCAGGAATGTCAGTGAAGTGAGATGTTTTCTTGGAACATGTGGGTTCTAGAGAGTGTTCATTGAAAGGTTTGCCGCTAAGACAGAACATGTGAGGAAGTTGGTAAGAAAAAATCAAGAATGGGAAGGGGGAGAGAAGCAGGAACAGGTGGTAAAGGACTTCAAGAAGGAATTTGAGGAAGGGGGTCTTCTAATGGGTGTTCCAGACTATGATGCCATTATTGAACGACCCTTCATCGTAGAAACCGACGCTGGACCAACAGCCCTGGGAGGAGTTCTGATACAGGCTGATTCTGGAGGAAAGGAAAGACCATTGCGATTTGAGAGTCGAACCCTCAACACTACGGAAAGGAATTACTCTCAATTCAAAAGAGAGACCTTGGCAGTGTTGCACTGCTTGCGCATCTTCAGGTATTACCTCTACGGAAGGAGGTTTATTTTAAGGATAGATCCAACAACGCTTATGTATTCTCTCAAGAACTTCACGCCTACGGATCCCACGATCACAAAATGGCTCACGTACATCTGGATGTTCGACTTTCAGCTGGAACGTATCCCAGGAAATAAGAACAGGGCCGATGGTTTGAGCAGGATAGAATGGGAGAAGTCTGGAGAATCCAAAGAAGAAGCACCACCGATAGATGGATTTTTGGACGAAGACGATATGCAGCTCCATGTGAACTCATGGGAGCTAAGTATTAACGATAAGGAGACCAGGAGAGGGGAACCCATGTGGTTTGCGCCAGCAACCTTCGTGAAAATCGAAGAGTTAGTGTTGAAACCTTTCGTTGAAGAGGACTCATGGGGAGAAAGGAACGGAGAATGGATGGTTGAACTAGCCTTAGCAGAGACTTACCGTTTGACAGACGATCCGGTAACAATTGAGGCTTGAGTAAGACAAGTTGATCAGCACTTGCTGACAATGGGGAGAGTACATTACCTTTTTAACTCTCTCCTACAGGTCCAGGGAGAGGATGGCGAGGAAGTGATAAAGCCAGATGAGATAGTACTGGGAGATGACCACGAGTTCAGTGAGGAATTGGAGGGAGAAGAGTTTGAGCAAGGTGAAATCTCGAAAATTTTTCGAGAAGAGGAGTATGACGGGTTCCACTTGGAGATGAGACTTCTTCTCTCAAGGGACAAGCGTGAAAGAAAGGTTAGTAAAAAGACCCTCCACATGAGAGATCACTATATAGTACGAGGAGGACACCTTTTTATCAGAGATAAGCGTGGGCCTCCTAGGAGGGTCATTTGTGGAAGAAATCGTCAGATTGACGTCATAGCAGCTCTCCATGATGGGCCAGTAGGTGGTCACAGAGACTTCGCCGCCACAGTCAAGAAGATATTTGAGTTGTACTTCTGGGAAGGAATGTATGGGATTATCCGGACTTACTGCGAATCTTATGTACCATGCTAAATAAGATCACCAATCAGGAACAAGGAACCTTTACATCCAAGGTACATTAAAGATATAGGGGCAGTGATCCACGTGGATCTTTTGGCAGTGCCGCAAGGGATTGGGGGATATAACTATATCTTTGATGCTAGGGATAATCTTACGGGGTTTGTTGATGGGAAAGTCATTCGAAACCAAGACTGGCGCAGTTTTGGCTGATTGTATCAAAGAATATTACCTCTGATACCCTTTCGTGGTGGAATTCACAATGGATAGAGGATCTGAGTTTACATGCGGGAAGGTAAAAGAAATTTTGGACGATCTCGTGGTCATTGTCGGATACACGACCAGGGCACACCCTCAGGCGAATGCACCAGTAGAGAGAGGGCATAGCACCATCACTAATCTACTGGCTAAGTGGATTGCTGGGAAGCCTAACTTATGACCTAAGTTCCTACGGACGGTGTTTTTTGTGGAAAACATCACGGTCAAGAGGACCACAGGATATGCTCCTGCGACTTTGTGGTATGGAAAACATGCCACCTTTCCAATAGAGAGTTTTCTAAAGACTTGGCAAAAACAAGATCTGGAAAATGACCTATCCCTAGAGAAATTACTGGATATCCGAGCAAGGCAAGTCAGCATCACGGAAGATAGAATCCAAGAAGCGGCAGACAGAGTGGCAGACAGCCGAGGGAAGGACAAGGAGAAATGGGATAAACTCTCACGTGTAAGAGAAAAGCCAGTGGAAATTGGAGATGTAATGCTACTTTACGACTCGTCTCTGGAAAAACAATGGTCAAGAAAGTTAGACGAGAGGTGGCTGGGACCCTACAAGGTCAGGCGTCGGGGAAATTATGGAGCCTACGAGCTGGAAGAAATGGATGGGACACCAAGGAATGACTGGATCTCTGGTCCAGGCTGAAGAAATTCAAGTTAAGACCGGAGGTGAGTTGATTCAAAAAATTGTTATCTTGTGAAGTCCTTTTTTTGGTAAAAAAAAAAAAAAAAATTTTCCTTGCAAAATATTATATTGTTAACCATCGGCTGACTCATCGTCCTACCTGTCCCTCCAAATCTCTTTTCTTATGTGTGCAGGTTTGACCTTAAGGGAGCAGTTGTCATGTCGCAGAAGGGAGGGATGGTGGGTCTTACCAGGTCTATTCCTGGAGAGGAAGAACGATTGAGGCATCCAGTGGTAACAAGAAACTCTGCGGGAATGTCGGTTTACAAGAAAGGGGATAACCTGAGGCAGTTTTTGAGGGAATATGAAAATCACGCTTTCATCAGAGAGTGGGATGTGCCCACCATGATGAAAAATGTGACTGGATTGGGAGAATGCAGGAAGGCGATGGAGGAAATGACCATGAGAGTTTTTGGATAGCAGAGCTTCAAAGTAGCTATGTGGGCCAAGTTTGCAGATTTGAGAAGAGATGAAATAGAAGATAACATCACTTTCAACGGAACAAATTTGGAGGATTTCGAGGATAGCATCGGTCTCTGCGCAGAAAGGAACGGATGTGATGATGAGGAAAAATTGGAGCAGGCCGCGATCAGTGTAACACCCAGGGAACGCGAGACTGTCAGAAAGATCAGAGAAAAGTCAGATACCTGGGGTGACTTTCTTGTTAAGATGAGAAAGGTTTATCCTCAGAGCATACAGAGCCAGAAGAATAGGCAGTTGTTTCAGGAGCAAGGGTTGTGGATAGGAAGAAGGAAAGAAGGGTTGAAAAAGGCACAACGGAAAAATGAGAATGAGGCACGCCCTCGACAGGGAGAGGGAAAAATTGTCCGTAATATAGAGAGACCTGAGGTGCAAGAGAAGGAAAGGGGGATAGCCAGGAAGGAAGAAGGACGGGACAAATCTCCCGAAGAAAAAGAAGAGGAAGGAGAAGAAAAGAAAAAGGAGAAGAGAAAGGGAAAGATGGAGGAGGTTGGACCATCAGTGAGAGCAGAAGTAACATCCTCCATGTAGCCTCTTAAAGACCGTGGGATGAGGAGGTTAACTGAGGAAGAAAGGCAGAGAAAGGAGGACGAGAACAGGGGGTGGAGGAACCAAGCCGTGATTGACCTAAGGAAAAATGAGCCGCCCATGAACGCTCCCTGGAAAGTGAGGATGGAAGATATAGTTTTGTTTGAGGTTGTGGCCAGCTCCAAACTGGCCTCAGATGTGGACAGGCTAATTAAGCTCAATAAGATGAACAAAGAGGATTGTGAATGGCTTCTTGAAGAGGAAGTTGATGTGGTCGAAAAGTTGGGGAAAGTGGAAGAAGGAATGAGGAGGGAAGAAATGGAAAAGGATTTGAAATCCTCAATACAAAAACTTCATGACAGGGTAAAGGAAAAAGAGGAGCTGCTCACGCAGGGAGTAGTCAGCCAAATCCCTGAAATCCTGAAAGAGATTCTGAGGCTAAGGGCGAGATAAGAAAAGAGGGATTCACAACTGACTGAGTTGGGGAAGGAAGTGGAGAATTTGAAGGGCGAAGTAGAGAAGGGAAAAATTGAGCAGAAGAAGCTGGAGTTAAAGGTGGAATCCCTAAAAATCGCTCATGATACTAAAAGTTAGGAAATGGAAACAGAAAGGGAGAAGCTGGAGAAGGAAGTGGAAGGGCTGAAAGTAAAAGTCAGTGAGCAAAATAAGGCAATTGAGTTTGAAAGGAAAGAGAGGAAGAAAGAGAGTGAAAAGTGGAAGACAAGATGGAAGAAGATGGAAGAAGTCATGAAAGACTTCAAGGTGAGTATCTAGGAAAAGAAGGAGACAGAAAACATCCAGGGACTTGAAGGAAAAGAAGGAGAATTGACGGGAAGGGAAGAAGGATTGAAAGATGGAAAGGAAGTGCAGGAAGAGGACAAAGCTCTTACTTTGTTCAAGTCAAATGATGGAAAATGACAAAAGAGATCATATCTGAAGGTATTGGCTTAAGGAGGGAGAGATGGAGAAATTTGGGAAACTTCTTTTGACCCTCAGTGAGCAACAAAAAGAACAAGGGGAGAAGAGAAGTGAGTATGTTGGTATTGCATGAAAGGTGCCCACAGAAGGGAAGAATGTCCTGGTTTTCAGGAAGACAAGGACAAAGGTTTGGTGAGTCTTGATGGGAGTGGCAGACTTATTGACAGAGAAGGTAACCTGATCAAGAAGGGTAAGAAGGGATTCAGAGTACAGTTGTACGAGCAGTTGGGGCTTACTTTAGGAATTTAGAGTAAGACATTACCAGTCTTTGAGGATTGAGATCTTATATCTTTTTGACATTATAATAAGAGGAACGGTTAAAGTGAGTTGGCTACTTACTCAAGTACGATTCTAGGTGAGGTGTGTAGATATAGGTTAGATACTCTGTTTGTTTCTTGACTATTAGCATTAGGAGAAAACTTGTTGGATCGACATTCTGTATTTTAGAAAGTGAAACCGGTGGTTTTGTAATTTATACCTAGGATTTTTTCTTTATTGGTCTATGGAATATACTGCCGGAATTACATTTTCACTTTCATACTTGCGTTTTGTCCAGTATTTGATCATGCATGTTGAATTTTGAATACAACCTGTGTCATCAAATATTTTGAACTAGGGTGCTCAGAAAAACACCTAAGTATTCAAGAAATGATGAGTGATATATATATATATATACATATTGATTTATACATCTTGAGAATGCCTTGTTGTAAAAGTCAATCTCTTCATGTTTTGTCTTATGTAACTATTTTCGGAAAAAGACCCCAGAAAGGGGATGTTGTGAGAAAGTCAAGAATTTTGTTTTGATGC
The DNA here is from genome assembly GCA_003427395.1 of Chara braunii. Lineage (NCBI taxonomy): Eukaryota > Viridiplantae > Streptophyta > Charophyceae > Charales > Characeae > Chara > Chara braunii. The sequence continues at coordinate 6,255,586 of BFEA01000015.1, read as the reverse complement.
ATCCGAAAATCCCTGCAAGACAAGGAGTCAAACAAATGTTTTTCTTTTTTTTTTTTCTTACTTTTTATGAATATTTTGGTTGACTTTCCTCTTGGTTAAAAGATCCCCGAGACGTGTGTCTACCTAGCCTGTGATCGAGGCCTGGGAGACACGACCCCTACGTGGCTCTGACGGTGCCCCTCGTTCAGAAACGGATATAATCATGTTTACATCATTCTTATCAATGACATTATTTTCTTTCGAATAATGGGAACGATCGCCCATTTGAAAGATGGCTGACGAGCGGAAATTTTTTGGACAAATTGATTTATATATATATTTGAAAAGATCATCGATCATCCACTTCAGGTGGTCAGTCTGAGGGACTAAGAGTTACCAAGCCTATGGTGGAAAATTAGCATCGTTGGGACGTAACTCCCAGCGTGGGCTGCTGACCAAGTATAACCAAGCAGCGGGCCTTCCGATTACGGCCTATAACTTGAAACCTGAGGGGAAGCCCTCCCTAATGAGGGAATCGGTTTTGGTAAATATCAGCGGGATCAAGAGTCAAGTTTAGATATTATGATAGGAGGATTTTAACCTGTATTGCGTAACCTATACAGGTACCACCGTTAGAATAACAACACGGTGGGCCGCAGATCCGGCCTGATCAATCGACTATGGTGGGTTGAGACCGAGGTCGCCGATCCCTTTGCATTAGACTTCGAGTGGGACGGTAAGATGACTTACGTTGAAATCCGCGTCCAAATGATTGGGTTCAGACATGATCCCTAACTCAGAGGACACCCAACGAGATCCTGACTATAAAGTCTAAAGTTGAGGAGGGAGGTTATCATTATCTTCCTTGGTGACCTCTGTAAGTGTAGTACAGATCCAGTATCCCCACTTTGAGTCGTACGGAGTAATAATTCTTTTTGGTATTGCAATTGTTAATATGTGGGAGACCCGGGTTGAAATCCTGGCAGTATGAACGCACCAAGGGAGATAGTGAGAGACTTCAAACCACAACTTCATCCAGGAAATCGGATTTTGACAACCTGTCGTGTCAAAAGGCCTTTGTTTGCATATAGATTCCCCAGCGACGGGGACGTCGCTTAATGGGGTCTGGGAACACAGTCGGAGCTAATACCCTTACAAGGGTATCGGCTCATGATTTTGCAGTCGACGCAATGCCGACACCAACTGTTAGAACAGAGACGGCTAAAAACAGAAACTAGGGTAAACCCCTCGACCATTATGGTCATGAAAGTTAGAAACCGCAAAGGCCAAAACACGGCACACGCGGACAAGAGTCAGGGGTCGAAAATTTCGAATGCTCGCAGAGCATGCAAAGACGACAGAGGTTTGTAAGTGAAATGACCGTGCGCCCCATTTCGGCACGCGCAGAGGCTGCAAAATGATTAGTAAATAAAGCCTCCGACCACAAGGTCGGAAGGTTAGTCAAAACGGAAAAGAGTCGCGCAGACGCAGCAACGATTTTTCTCAGTCGGTTGACGACTGAGGAAGTACGACTGTTTCGACTCAAGTCCGCAGACTTCGAGCATATCGGAAAAAGCGGGGCGGGAAACCACTCCCCGCGGAATAGAATATAGGTAAGAATTAGTAAAACCCCGGCCATGTGGCCGGGACGACTAGGCAAGAGGGGCCAAGCCTGTTGTAGCAGGCCGTAGTGGCCAAACGGTGGCCTGAGTTTTTCCTATGGAAAGCTGCAGGCCTTAAGTACTGATCGAACTGACCCTGTACTCTACTTAGGGCAGATTAGCTCTTAGTAAAACCGAACTAGAAGCTAGCCTAGTAGGTACGGGCACAAATTGATTAGCAAAGGAGTTACAGATCGAATCTGACCTGCCTCCGGGCTAGCTTCTTTTGCTAGCAGCGAGGGGCAGGGCCTGCTTTTTTCACCCGCTCTCAGACAGACGGGATTCGAACCCGTGACCTCTGTGTAAAGAAGGTTAGTTATGACTAGACCACAGTTGTCCCAACAGGGAAGTTGGAAGTTAGATTTAGTTTTCTTTTTCTTTCTTTTTATTTTTTTTGCTTTCCTTTATTTTTTTTTATTCTTTTTTTCTTTTTTTTTCTTTCCGTTTTTTATAAACTAGACTCAGGACTGTGCTCGAACGAATCCGGCCTGCTATTGAGGATGGATTCATTCGAAGCCAAGGCTGATAGGCCAGTCACAGTCGAGATCTCGGTAGTCCTACCAGAGCATCTCGACTCACCGTCGTAGAAACTCGACAGAGTTAGTGCCGCGAAGTGGGAAGGAAGTACGCAGAAGAGAGGAGATGAGAAAAGAAGAAGAAGAAAAAAAAAAAGCGGGGAGTGAGGCGAGAAAAGAGGGAGGAGCAGGCTAGTAGGTAAGAGTTGATGAGCGAAGAAGGAAGGTACGACCAGACGCACAGGACTTACCTATGCGATCGACAGTATAGGCGCGACAGCCGGGAGGATAGCGCGAAGCTTGAGTACGGCTGCGAGAAGGGAGGAGCGAGAAGGAGAGGAAGGAGAAAGAAGGAAGAAGAAAGAAGGAGGAGGAGAAGGAGGAGAGGAGTGAAGAAGGAAGGGAGCAAAGTGTCGGAGCACTTACCTGTGGAGCGGCAGACCATCTATAGTGGCGTTGACAACGACAACGACGATTACGGCAACGACGAAGAAGAGAAGTAAAGGGAAGACAGGTAAGCCTTACAACGTTGGGTATTACTACTACTATTACTACTACTACTACTACTATTACTACTACTACTACTACTATTAATACTACTACTACTACTACCGCTACTACTACTACTACCGCTACTACTACTACTACTACTACTACTACTACTGTTACATATATGTATACGCTAGTATAGAAATACACGAGTATGCGCGAGTGAGCGACGATCTCACTTCGGCTGTCGATCACTTCCATCAACGAGAGAGGAAATCAGCTAAGCCTACGACCTACGGATCGCCTCGCACCACTAACATCGATAGGATGAATCTACCACCAGATCGTGGAGCTATACATGAACACTACGTGTGTATGTGTGTGTATGTGTGTGTGTATGTGAGAAGAGTTAAGTCTTCAGACCCGCACCTCGCCGCACGCCACTTGGATCGTAAAAATGAGCAAATCAAAAGTTGACAATGTACATTTCCCCGTTTCAGCAGAAGATTCATTCCGATTTTGCTCATCCTATCRATGGTGTGTGTATGTGTGTGTGTGTGTGTGTGAGCTACGTCTTCAGCCCCACGGACTCGACGCGCGATCCTTGGATCAATAGAACGGGCAAATCAAAAAGGTGGCACTGTATATTTCCTCGTTTCAGCAGAAGATTCATAACGATTTTGCTCATCCTATAGAGGAAGTGTATGTGTGTGTGTATGGGAGAGAGAGAGAGATCRAAGTGAGAGAGAGAAAGATCAAAGTGAGAGAGAGAGAAAGAGAGAGTACGGCGASACRTAARTCTCCAAGGCCACGGTTGGSCTCGCATAGCTTCCATCGAAAATGATGGGYAGATCRATTAAGTCTCCCGCGACAAYGTAGAAATATTCACTACCATATGCGTGTGYGTATGTAAGAGARAGAGAAAAGAGATRAGAGTAAAAGATGTGGAAGAAAAGAGAAAGAGACGAGAGAGAAAGATGTGAGAGAAATAAAGAAAAAAGAGAAAGGGATACTTAGATCATTGATCAGCATACTCGGTAGCAACCGACTTCACACGATGATCGAAATCGATTGAATTTTCCTTTTGCAACATCGAGACAATCGCTACTATACGTATGTGTGTACGTATGGATGAATGTGAGAGGGAGAAGGAGAGAGGATAAAGAGAGGGAGAAAAGAGGGAGAAGACCCGATCAATTAGCTGGGTAATACGGCTGGGTGCACACTAACATACATCAAAAGGATGAGCAGAATCAATCGGATCTTCCCTTACGACGTCGCCTCACCAATATAAGCAACAATCAAACCTCCTACAGCTAAAACTCCGACGAAATAGTTTGACATAGCCCCTCGTTTGTTGTCCTCTTCTCCCTCTCAGCCTACGGTTTACCAGGCAGTTCTGATGATACGATAAATATGTAAATATATATATATATTCACTACTATACGAACGTGTGTGTTTGTGTGTTCGAATATGTGAGTGTGTGAGAAGGAAAGAGAGAGAGAGGTGTGAAGGAGAGATAAAAAGATGTGTGACTTTGGAACTTGATGATATTTGGATTCAGACTTGACATTGGATTGGGACGCTGGACGGGGGATTATTTGAGACTGGTACCAAAGACTTGGGGCTGACGACATTCCCATCTTCCCCTCCTCTTAGCCTGAGTATGGCAGGGACTGGCGCATTCTCCCTGTACTAACGCCAGGTCCCTTCACACCATATGACGATGATGATGTAGGGGCTGCGCTGAAAAACGATCATTCAGATCATTGGTATCTAAGTCTTCCGCAATACTATCTTGTACTTTGTATTGAGAGGTCTGTTCTTGTTTTGGTCTCCACCTTTATGGTGTACAACAGGGTGTAGAGAGAGAGAAAGAGAGAGAGAGAGAGAGAGAGGAGAACGAGAGGGAGGAGAGAAGGAAAGGATGAACGATACAAGATTGGGTTACTACGTACCTGCTGCGCTGGAGATATCGCCACGGCAAAAGTAAAGGGTGAGAGCGTGGAGTCCCCCACCCATACCTCGCCGCACGGTACTCGGATCGGTAGAGTGAGCAAGTCGAAAAGTGGGAATGTATATTGTCGTGTTTCAGAGAAAGATTCATTTTGTTTTTGCTCATCCTATCAATGGAGTGTGTGCGTGTGTGTGAGTGTGTGTGTGGGTGTGAGAGAAGCAGAGAGAGAGAGAGCACGAACCTGTGTATGAGAAGGTCGGCATTGGTGTTGATGTCATGCACGCAGGGTTCCGTAGAAGAGGTGATTTTGCTACTGTTATGCAGATAGGATAGGTAGAAGTGAATCACGTAGACAGCACGCCATACCATAGGAGCAACATGAAATACTGCGATGGTGTGGCCTGCGGGGTTTAAAGATAGGCTCATGAATCTCTTGTATCGCTCTTATATGAGCGGAATCTCGACGCATTTGAGATATCTGCTTGGTGAGTGAATAGTTAGACTTCTACGTTGATTTTACAACTTGGTTATCAGTAAATCGCTCCCTCTCATATCCTTTACGTTATTATTATTATTATTATTTTTTTTATTATTATTATTATTATTTTTATTATTATTATTATTATTATTATTATTATTATTATTATTATTATTGTTCTTAATATCGCCTTGAGCCGTTCTGATTTCCTACTTGCACTGTGCATTGCACACGGCCATGATCTGTTCCAACACCCCGCCTTGTTCATACCCTGATTAGTGACTGTAACCTTGATCAGTTCTGATCACCTTGACCTGTGGATTGAGATTGCCTTCATGTTCCACTCTGATTCGAGATTGCATGGGCCGCGCAACTATGGCATTGTCAAACACTGAATGGACATGGCCACGCCGGACCAGAAAGCTGGCTTGTATAGATTCGTCATGGGATTGTCGTTATTATTATTATTATTATTTATTATTATTATTATTATTATTTTGTTTATTAAAGATGTTGCAAATTATTGATCTCGAATGCAGAAAAGCCTAGTAAGGACGAGTGATCATCCTGCCCTTTTGAACACACCACCTGTGGCTCGTATCTAATGAATAGTCCGGACACGCGAAGACATGGACAGTCGGACAACAAATAGCCACGAAAATAAAAAACAGATGGGGTGCATGGTGATCCTAGATGTAAGTGGCTTCTGTATGGGGATCGAGGTTATGAGGTATGCATAAAGCATACCTGGTGTAGGAAGCATGCGGCATTGGTCGCTGAAGGCCCGTATCCGGGTAAATTGTTGTCATCATCATTCGGCATCGTAGTCTAGGCTAGATAGGATCCGCCACACGTGGTCTGGGCACCGAGCACCGGATAGGATGTCAACATCGGTTCTTCATTGATAATGATGATAAGACTATACCAGCATTCTCACTTGCGAGTTTTTGATGTGCTCATAATTAGGAGAACTTGGGGTGCAAGTCTGATTATTTGACTCGAGGTCACGACTATTCGGTCTCATGTGTGTGTGATGCTGTTTTTTGGAGTTTGCTATTGCTCATTCTCTTTGCAAAGTAGAGAGAGAAAGAGAAAAAAAAAAAGAGAGAGAGAGAGAGAGAGAGAGAGAGAGAGAGAGAGAGAGAGAGAGAGAGAGAGAGAGAGGAAAAAGGAAGAAGAAGGAGAGAGAGAGAGAGAGATAGTGAGACACGGGTAGACGAGATACAAACGGGTATAGATAGCAATGAACAGACAGACAACGCCATACAGAGACAGATATACAGTAAACAGACAGTTAGATAGGCAGACAAAACTCAGACAGATACAAACAGACCGACACAGACACTGGGAGAGAGAGAAGGATGATGATAATGATAACGTGAAGATACGTACCTGGTACATGAAGAGAGGTCGGCTATGATGCAAGACAGTCATGTACATGGGTCTTCGTAAGCCGAAGGGATCCTGTTGTGTGAGCCAGCCATAGCATAGCAAAGGTTGGTAGAGTGGGCGGTGCGCTGTACGCCAGACAGAGAAAACGACGCTGGACACTGTGTAGGCGTGGCCTACGGGTTAGGACAATGGCGCAATGCTACATTGTATTGCTCCTTATGCATGGTTTTCTCAGTGCAGTTCTACTCTCTATAGGGGATATTACTACTTGCTCCGCTGAGTAATTTCACTACTTGTTTTTTTGTATATGGTTCACGCTCATATTCCTTACAACATTATTATTATTATTATTATTATTATTATTATTATTATTATTATTATTATTATTATTATTATTGTCAGACTAGTTCTCACTCGCACTTCTCATGCATGTAAGCAGCAGCGCAGTAAGGTGGGGACACTTGCTCATCCAGAACTCAGAGAAATGACTTCCAGATACGAGTTCACTTTCTAATTGTTATGGCAGCTCAGCCCCCGTATGCACGCACACGACATGCATGTATATGAGAGAGGAGAAGTAAGAAAATAAGAATTAAGAACAAACGAAGACCGACTTGGTCAAGAAAACTGACAGGCAAACACAGATGAACGGACTGGCGGACAAACACAGATAAATAAACGGACCACAGACAAACAGTAGGAGGACGCAGACAGGCAGCCAAACAAACACATGCTGTCAATCAAACAGAAGCTAACAGTCAAACAAAACAGATGGCATTGCAAGAAACACAGTCCGACACACGGTCAGACACAATTAGGACGCAATCAGACAGACATACTAAACAACAGACAGCAACAGGCAGACAAATAGGCGGACGTGGGAAGAAAAATAGAGGGGGTAGCAAGTACGTACCTGGTGAAGAGGAGGTCGGCATTGGTGTTGATAACATCGCTGGTTGGTCGTCAAGTTGTCTGGTTGTTGTCATGCATGTAGTTGTAGGGTAGCATGTAGAGTAGGTAGGGCGCCTGGCGCCATCTCAGCAGAGAGCTACATTGGGTATTGTTGTTGGTATAGCCCGATTGGGCATGGACATTGACTCACGATCTGATGTATCATTCTCAAAAGGATGGTTCTTTGACTCCGTTGTGCTATTCGCTCTTGAGTTGAGTACTTGGACTTCAGTGTGATTGTGCAATTTGGATTTTTGTGCTTCGTCCACTTTCATGTTCTTTGCATAACAGACAAAACAGACAAGACTAACAGACTCAATAACTGAGGTGGAAACAGAGACAGACTAACAGATAAACAGACAAATACACAGATATATGCACAGTCAAAAACGCAATCAAAAACACGGATAGAAACACATATGATTCTAAGCCTGAGGATCTAATCTGACACAAGGTCACTGCAAGTATGTGTGTGTAAGAAAGAGGGATGAAAGAGAGGATGATGATGATGATGATGTGAGGGTACATACCTGGCTTTGGGAATTACCTGCATCGGTCAACGTCCCGAAATACTCCGTTGAAGGAATGGCGTCAACTGTTGCATTGTCAGTTAATAGGCAGATTTTGGCAGAATGGAGAATAAACTGGGGGTCGAATGCCAAGTAGGGAGAAAAGACTTGGTACGTGCATGGATGGTAGTGAAAGCATATTCTCAGTAATCCTGGGATTTCAGGATCACGATTTCTCCATTAATGATATATTGGTACGATGCTGCTCTTTGGACACCATGGTGTGATCTGGTTTTTAGTGTGACTGAGCAATCTGAATATTGACAGTCTACAATTATTATTATAATTATAATTATTATTTTTATTTTTATTTTTATTATTATTATTGTCATCATTATTATTTTTATTATTATTAGGATTATTATTACTATCACTATTCTTGTTGAAGATATTATTGTCTCTGCAACCTGTGACCTCAACTGACCTCGTGTCCGCCCTAAGTGAAGGCGGACCAAAGTATCCTTGGGAAGGACATGTTCTCGGCATCCTAAGATGAGGTTCTCAGACAATGCTACACGTCAGTTGGTTGAAGGACAACCGGGGCCCCACCCTGCGGGTTCTTCCAGGAAAAAGCAGCAACGCTGATGGTTGCGCCCTAGACACATGCAGTGTGAGGCCGAAATAATAAGGAGGGGGGGGGCGCAAACCATTGAGAATGTGGCATTGCCACCACGTCCACGCACGAGACACTTAGGACGCAGCATAGCCACCGCATCACAGGTACTAAGTGGTGCGGGACACAACCAGACAGTGAGGCGCTGTATGGGATGATCAAGGTCTGATTGAGGGTGACGAGATACGTACCTAGTACTTAAGAGAGAGGTCGGCAATGGTATATACTGGCATGAGAACAAAAGTGCTCCTGTTGAGTGAACCAGTTGTAGCAATATGATGGTATGGTACAGTAGGTTGGGCGCTGTGCGCCAGACAAAGAGAGCAACTCTGGATATTGCATTGGTATGACCTGCTGGCGTGRGTTTTGGCTCATTACGTAACTACATTGATCTATTATGAATAGATACTTAATGCATGTGCACCCTGTACTCATCCGGCAAAAGCAGGGCGATTGCAGGAGCTCTGCCGAAGTTCAGGAGGAACTCTGGAGGCAGGGAACTGTAAGGTACGCGTCATCGATTCCTTCCCCATATCCCTTACAAACTACACCCCTTCTAGCAAAATGCTTGCGTATTTATGTGATATACTATTTATAGGTTTCTTCAAGATTAATCATATCAACTAAGAAAAATACTATATGATTGGAATGAGAACCTTGCCTGAGGAAAGGAAAGGAACTTAGGAAAGAACCGAGAAGGAAACTTAGCCTGCTTGGTCTTTGAGACAACAAAGGCAGTTTGATGAAGGCCTCCGTTGGGGTCGTTGCGCTGTCTAGAGTGACTAAAAGGGTACTTGCCGTGCAAGCTACCCAACGTAACTATTTAGTTCTGGACTTCAACATCAAGGATGGGAAGATGCCGTGCGTTTGTTTTTCTGATAACTCAAACAGTTAAATCCACGATTAATCCGGTACTCCCATGAAGTACACGTTTTCAACTGATTTAACCAAGGCAAGAACTAATCCGATACTTCCGTGGAATACATCGTTTTCAAATAACTGACAAAAGCAGAGGTAATAGGAGTCTCCCATGGAGTTCTCCTATCGAAAGATCGGATTAGATTAAAGGAGGGAATTAAGTACTCCCGGGTGAGTACACAAACTTCTGAGTCTAGGACAATCTGCGTTGCCTTCCGTGTAAGTTAACATGTCGTTGCCTAACTTAATAAATAAACTCCCAGGGTAGCTATAAATGATTTTGATCCCCTATGTATCGGACATATATTAGCTGGCTCTCGGGAGGGTCATCTTCATACTCTATTTGATCTGGGGATCAATTAACAACTATAAATAATTTCTTTATCCCCTATATATCGAACAGATATTAGATGGCTCCTGGGAGGGTCATCTTAATATTCTGTTAGGGGTCAACTAACAAAGGATCTTCATCCCCTATACATCGAACATATATTAGGTGACTCCCGGGAGGGTCATCTTAATATTCAGTTTGATTTGGGGATCAATTAACGATTACAAACAATCTTGATTCCCTATACATCAAACATATATTAGGTGGCTCCCGGGAGGGTCATCTTAATATTCTGTTTGATCTAGGGTTCATTTAACAACTATAAATAATCTATATCCCCTACACATCAAACAGATATTAGGTGGCTCCCTGGAGGGTCATCTTAATATCATGTTTGATCTGGGGATCAATTGACAATTACAAACAATTTGGTTCCCTACACATCGAACGGATATTAGGTGGCTCCCGGCAGGGTCATCTTAATACTTTGTTTGATCTAGGGATCAACTAACAAGAAGGGAATTGAGTAACCCGACTACTTGTTTGGCATTGCATGATTACCAATGACCTGATTAGTTGACATTGGATCCGGATATAGGAGGCTCCCATAGAGTCATTCTATATAAACCACTTAGCTACATTCGAACGTACCAAGTATGGCACTTCGAATCATCCAAAAACCACTGACTTAATCTTAAGCTCGTCCGACTCTAAGTTAGTAGTAGGGTGATCCCGTTGGATCGTCCTATTACGCTTATGAAAGGTAGACTGAGCTCCGATCAAGGAGTAGTAGGAGGCTTCCGGGAAGGTCRCCTATTACTTGTTTGAACTTCTGTATTGRCATCTGRATCTAAAAGGGKTTTTTTCAAGAACTAAATACTCACATATGGATTATCCAGTCACTCGYGCCTGATTGCCTGAATTGTTTGATCGCATGAGGATTGCTTGAGCTATGAAGGGTGATTGATTTGCTTCCGTAGGAACAATTCGACTATTCGTTTGACTAACCGTTTGAATTGGAATTAATCAAGTAGTGGATGATTCCCGGGTGAGTCTACCACCGACTTGCGTATGTCAGGACAAGAAGAATAAAAATAAAATAGGAGTGTTCAGTCAGCGGCGACTCCAAAAGTCCATAGGGAGGAGTAAAATAGAAGGCAAAAACCGCAGGGACAAAGGATTAGGAAAAGAGAGGCTTTGCGAATAAGCTCCTAATGAGGAGTTGTCAACAGCATGAGTTAATCTCAACTAGACTACCGCATAAAGCACCAGAGAGTGTGCTTGTCCACAAGAGAGAAAAATGCAAGTACCGAGAGTTGGGGAAAATATGAGTTTCCCTAAGGCGATCTAGGACATAGGAGGAAGAGTGACAGATGACTTAGGGTAGGTAGAAGTTAGGGATTAGACTTTGGGAATTAGTCCTAAAGATCACGAATCAAATCTAAGGGCTTGACCCTTAATATGTGGAAATGGAGTGGAAATGTTGAATCTTTGTTGACCTGTGTGTGTGCAGGTCTCTGTTTTGGTCTACTGCAATCAAAGGAGAAGTCCTACATAAAGGACTCAACTTTCTGTTATCACTCGATAACAGGTCGGTCGTTGTCGATTCAACTTTTTCCTCTTTTGACTTGATACCCACATCTAAAGTCGAACCCTGTGGTCAGTAAAACTGTCACCTGTGGTCATTGCCTAAATGGTCCTAGTCACTCTCAATGGTCGTTTGAAGAAATGTGAGGGGGTTGGGCTTACGTCTTAGAAAAAGATAGAGCTGCATTACAAGGTTTGGGAAGTGAGGGACACAGTTTGAGGTGTGGATTGATGGTTGACTCCGCAAGTGCATGGCAAGTGGATTGTCTTTGCATTATCATGTGCAAGTTTGTTTTGTTCGTGGGTTTTTGGATTGAATCCGGGCTTGACATCGTGAAGAGTCCTGGGCACACAGCACTTGTGACAGTGGAAAGGGTTCCTGGCGGTAATACTCTCATACTCTTTATGGTCTTATATAAATTCTGTGCTATTTGTTAACAGTTGTGACATAATCTGATCAGTAGGGTAGAGAGTCTTAGCAGTTAGGAAAGTCGGACAGGTGCGATCATCAAGAAAATTAAAGCATAGAGCGGAAATAGACTACCGTTAAAAAGTTTGATCTGAAATACGTAGCGGGTGAGTTCTAGGTGTCTTACCGCGCGTAACCCATTTAGTGCTACAACGATCGAGCAAACGCCCTCGGCCGATCTACCTCTGCTCAGGCATGTAAAAGCCTTCGTACGTGGGTCGGTAGCTCAGCAGGGATACGCCTACCTGAGGGTGGTGACAGCCCCTCGGGTAGAGGTAAGTTGTACCTCGCGACGTCTCGACCTGTCGCAGGGCGTCGTGAGAGGTATAGCATGCGCACACGGTTGGAGTGGTGACGAGTTGATTTCTTCGAAAATAAATCCTGCGTGACACGACCATGAGGTTCAGCGCTCCCCTCAGGGCGCGGGACCGCTGCGCGCGACAACGGTTTGTATAGTTACGAAAGAAAACGTGTTAAGTGCAATGGTTCGGAATAGCAAGTTCTCGTATTATAGATAGTTTACCACAGACAGGCATAAACCAATACTAAGTGTTAGCCTCATAGGAGAGTTATCATTTCTCAACTTTATTTACCAACGTCTACACGTTCGATTTTGTCGCTCATGTGTGTGTGGTGTGTAGGGTGCATAATATCATCAACAACGTCGACAAGCATGAGTGGAAGTCCTGAGAGACACAAGTGCTCAGCAAAACCATTTCCTCCTTGTGCGAAATCGGTGCGACATTATAACGGTCATACTTGGTTCAAGTATGACCCTAGAGAGGAATTCGAAGATGACCCATGGATGACCGTCGTCCCATATATGAATCGACATCTTGACCAATGGACCGATAGTAATTGGAATGCGATGGAGAGTGTGGGTGGCTGCCCTAGGGCAAACCATTACAAGTTCGCCAACATGCTGGAGTTCAGGAGCCTCGTTCCAGTGCCTGATGGTCTTCTATTTTCCTTACCCGTCTGCGCAAAGCATACGGCAACATTGACCGCTACACAGTCCCATCGACTTCGTGTACATCACGAGTTCGCCACGAACTTGAACGTGTTCGCTGAAACAAGAGTTGATAGACACAGCTCGTCATTGTTCATTTTTGGAGCAGTACCCACTCCATTGCCCAGGGATTTATCCACGAGTTGTGTCATACTGTTGCGAGCGGTTGAGTATCACCGGATATGAATTCGCAAGAGTGCTATGTGTGGCTTCTTCAAACAAATCTAGGAAATTTGTAGATGCAGTTGTGCGTGTATCACGGAACTAGCTTTTTCTTCAGCTGCTACAGGGTTGGTGGTTGCCTGTTCGCTGGGATCCAGATGGACGGTCAGATGTAGTGATAGCAGGCCAGATGCAAAATCCGGCATTATGGCAACAGGTACAAGAGAAAGTGATGGTCATACAAGACGCCATTGGGAATTCCTTAGCACGTCCGGGAGGGTTTGTTAGGTTGAAATACATGTCGGTATTTTCGGAGAATGCAACAATCAAGGAGCCGCAGATCAACGTATATGGATCGTCCATGAATGCTATGTATGGTTTCAGTCCACGACCTCGTCCGTGGCAAACCCCGTACGTCACAAAATTCGGACAGGTTATCAGACCTCCTACTAAAGGGATGTAGTGAGTGACAATGTAATCATAGCGGATATACTGCTTTTTATGTTTTTATCCGCTATATGGAGCATCTTCGTAGTTAAACAATTTTGTAATTGTATAATAGACGTGCCAGTGTACAATATTCAAAATCTAATACGACGAAACTCGCAGATTTTGTTCGTCTACACGCTTAACTTGCAGGATGGAAGTCGGTCAAACAAGCTCGCATGGAAGCGGACCCTCTCATCAAGTTACATCAACAATTGAGGATCTCATTATCTTAGAGACAAACATTTGGTCGGTTGATATCGTGGATGAATTTGCGAATTATGAGTACATAAATGTCGAAAACGAAGTTGGACCGGATGGTGAAATTCTACCGATCATGGGGTTTGTCAAAGGACAAGAGACGATTGTGTCCGACAATGGATTAAATATGTGGCACCTGTACACAACGGAGGATGACGCATACGTCATTGTATCAAGGAAAGACGTTGTGGATCCTTTGGAGATGCTAGCCAATTGGAGGGAGGTATGCAGGAAACAGGACTGGGACGAGAAAAACAAATTGAAAGAAAAAGTGTGCGCGTGGTATTCCATTGGCAGAAAAAAATTGCTTGCACCAGTGGTGGTGGACTTTTATGGTCGAATCCGAGTATGCAATAGAGGCACGGCCGTAGTGACACTTTTTACAGCAGCGAAGATCACCAGCACGACAATGAATGTGTTGTTCACCGCCCGGGAAGATTTTTGGGACCCCGCGGGTTCGAGCAAACTCGAACAGTTTCGGAATCGGTTGGGAATTGACACGAGACTTAGGAAAGAGTTAGTGTACATGGTTGACGGTTTGGTGCATGTGCAACTGCACTAGCCTTTTGACAAATGTGAGGAGATAGTGTTCACAGTCGAGCATAGAAAATGCGACACGAATGAAGTGACTCGTACGAAGCAGTACCATCGATCGGGACTGAAAGAAGTACCGTTAGTGGGTGGCAGAGAGAAGATAGTGATAGATTGTCCATATTGTGAAGACATTAAGCGCGCAACAAATTTTCTACCTCTTATTCTTCACGGGACCCTGGATAGTAGCCAGTAGCATAACACGTTTGTCCAGGTAGAGACATGTTCAACAATCGATGCGCTTCATCGCTGACACGCGTTCCGGACTACAATGGTCAGATATGTGAATGACTTTGAACACGATGGAGATAGGAATTGTTAGCGCACTGTAACAATCGTCAGTTTCACTTTGTGTGGTGAACGCAAAATTGTTTTTTTACTTATGTTTAATCGTGTTTTTTTTCACCTGTTATTTCGTTTTTGGGTTCCGATGATGTGGACAAAGTTTTGAAAACCGCAAACATTTGCAATTTACAAGCTTAAATGCTAGCATAAACAAACGTGTTTGAATTTTTTTTTTTTTTTTTTTTTTTT
>BFEA01000015.1:6170085-6186304 GCA_003427395.1 Chara braunii | reverse complement strand
CCCCCAGCCCTCCACTTTCCCAGAGGACTCTCCAGCCGCCTCATGCCTCCCTCCCCCTCACTGCTACCATCCAACCCTGCACCCTCCTTTCCTGCCCCCGATTACCCTTTTCAACCTATCCCTTCACCGCCCTGGCCCAGCTTAGCCACTCGCCACCCAGGTCATCCCTCATCCTGCATTGGCAGCTCCCTGACCGACCGCTAAAAACAACATCTTAGAGGGATCCAGAAGACGTCCACTTCAGTTACGAACGACATCTCAGGGGATCCAGAAGACGTCCAGGCAACTATGCGCCTCTTGGTACAGGGGCCGAGAGAAACGCATCGTGCCGAGAGAAACACATCGTAACCTGGTGTGCTATAATTGACCGGGAGAGGGACAGTTAAAATAGTAAGATACATCAGTTACCGGAGGAGAATCTGAGTTCCACATGCAACAAGGAGCAACTATTAAGGACCAGACCCCTCGATAGGGTTACAAAATACGGTTAGGACTTAGAAGGGAGCAACGAATATGACAACCTCCGAAGATGCTTTCACTCGAGAACAAAGTGACTCAAGGGCTATTATTATGCATCTCATAAGTTCTGGCTTTGGGCTTCTGTTGCATCCGTGACCACATAACAGTGCAGATATGATTAAGACTAAGACTCGGGTACTTCTTCACAGGCGGTATGGGAGATCAGAAGGAAAGTCGAAGCAACCACCACGAGGTCCCACCCCAAGGTCCTGCATCAAATGACCCTAGCCTGACTAGCCACACACACTAGGCTACTGCCTGTCTACCTGTTGAGTGCGTCTCTTGAAACTTGAGTTTACTGTCATTCACCTTACGCTGTCAAATAGGCAAGTAATTAGGCTACAACAGCAGATCTACCTGCAAAATCTCACTCTTGGAAGGCGAGCCCTGCAGTTTGCACTTCAGGCTTCAAGGCTTATGAAGGTCATGTGCATGAGGTTGAAGAGGGTATAGGGTTTTAGGCATTCAAATGGGCCACACATACTATAAGGGTGTTGTTGAACAGGGCTCGACAAATACATAAAGGGGCTCCAAGAGAGGAAGGGTGTCACTAGCAGCTCCATGAGACAACGAAGACCCGGGGACCATTATATGTCCAATACTAAAAAACGTGAATCTAAATCCAAAATCAAAATAAACTAAACTGAACAGACTGAAAAATCTCCAACACACTCCAAAAAGCGTTTCACACAGACTGAAGAACCATACTATGTCCAATACTCAAGTACACAGTTTTGGATGCTACGGGGTTTCCCGTATGCCTACAATTAGGAGTAGTGGCAGGTAGGTAGTGTGAGGTGAAATTGAGAGAAGACTATATTTTTTAAATAAAATAAAAAATAAATACTCAAGAACGTGTATCTAAATCTAAAACCAAAATAAAATAAACTGAAAAGACTGAAAAATCTCCAGCAAAATAGAAAATCATTCATAAACTCCAAACACAATATTATGGCAGGAAGCAGACTCGCGCAGATACGACAACAACAAGTGGTGTGGTGCCGCTTTTTTGTTTTCTTTTCCTCTGTTTGAGGCAACTTGGTGGGGAGCATCACCTGCTGGAAATGGGTCTAGCATCCGTATGGAACATATCATGACATCACATGAATCGAGTATTTGGCAGTAAAAGACTGGAAATTATACCTCTTGACCCGTATGCTAGGTGACAAATCTAAACTTTAAATCTTAGTAAACCGCAACCTGCATACCAGAGAAGATCTTGCACCTTTTCTAATTGTTTTCGCATTAACTGTATTAGAGTTAGGTGTTGCTGTATTACAAGCTTATGTTCTTACTATTCAACCTAAATCCTTGGAAAAAAAAATGACTTAGATCAAGCTGAAATGAACCAAGGTCAAGCACACCCGCCAACCAACCATTCCAACCCATATCAACTCAGATGCATAAGGGTGAGGCTCCACTAGCAAAGAGGATTGGATTGAACAACTGAATCTGAACTTATTTAAAATACTTGGGTCTGCGTGAAATGTTTTTTATGGTGAGGCACTCGATGCACGTCTCTATCGGTCCTCATAGGTCATATGCCAGATGC
Source organism: Chara braunii (assembly GCA_003427395.1). NCBI lineage: Eukaryota > Viridiplantae > Streptophyta > Charophyceae > Charales > Characeae > Chara > Chara braunii. Next base: position 6,184,233 of record BFEA01000015.1, on the reverse strand, counting down.
ACGGAAACTATCAATAGTGATGATATGGTTCAATCCTCATGGTGACATGAGGTGCAAGAACGCGTATTGTTTTCGCCTAAGGTAATTTCGTTGCCTTACTTTCTAGGTGACTAGAAATAGAAAACTCTAATGTATGCAGGAAACTCCTCGAATAGCTAACATATTTAATTTCTAGAAAGTAATTAATATTGTAATAGTAATTAAATTCAATTATGTTTGTGGAAAGGTGCAGAATTTTGAGATTGAACTGCTTTTCTACATCTCTGCTTAAAACACGTCTAGATTCAGGATATTTATCCGACCCTCTTTGCTAGTGGGACTCATGGACGATGGGGGAAAGAGATCAAAGAAGTCAGAGAGAGGGCGGAGTGGTAGAAGACGGAGGGTTGGCACTGGCAGGGGGTGGTAGTCATAAGCGATTACATGTTCGACTCAATTGCGTAATCAAATCGATTAAGTCATCGAATAATTATCGATTTGATTACGTAATCGAATCGATTACGTAATTGAATCGATTACAACTGAATCGATTGCGTAGTCGATTCAAGTATGTCATCGATCCGATTATGTAACCTATTTAATTACGTAATCGAATCGTCGATCAATCAGTGAATCGCCCTCTGTCATCTCCTGCCGTCATCACCCGCCACTTTCCACCCTCCTCTTTTCACTCTCCGCCAAGCATCCTCCGTCGCTTCCCGCCCTCTATCCTCCATCGTTACCCCCCGCCATCACCACTAGCCTCCACTACTTTCCGCCCTCCACTGCTTTCAACCATCGCCCTCCTTCGCTTCCCGTGGTGCACTGCTTTCAGATGTGCGTTGCTTTCCGCTTTGTGTCACTTTCCCCCCTCCACCACTTTCCGCCTTCTGCCGCTTCTTGCCCTCCGCCCTCCGCCATCTTTCATCACCCGTCGTTATTACGTAATCGAAGCATGCAGTCTCAAAAAAAAAAAAAAAAAATCCCAAAAATCTAAAAAAGTTAAAAAAAACATATATTGTGCAGCATGTCAATACAAGCAACATTTGCTTAAGCGCTATCCCAAAATTTTTATTCAATCTCCGGGGGGGAGGGGGGGGAGGGGGAACGAAAAACAAACAATGGGGTTGGGAGATGCTTTTGTTTTTTGCCTATGGTTTGTTTTTTGTTTTTTTAATTATTTTTCAAAGATTTGAGTGAGAAATTAAGGATGTTTGCTTGTTTTTTTTTTCTTCCGCCTGCCGAATCGATTATGTAATAAAATCACGCAAGCAGGGGAAAAAAAAGAAAAGGAATCTCCAAAAAATATGAAAATAATATATGTCATTGAGCGTCTCATACAAGCAACATTTGCGTGCGCCATCCCATAATTCTTATTCAAATCTTGGCGAAACAATGAAAGACGAAAAACAAACAAGGATAGTTGAGGGTGCTAACCTCTTCTTTTCTCCCCATTGTTTGTTTTTTATTTTTTATTCATTTTTCTCAAGAATTGAATAAGATGTTCATGATGGCGCTTATGCAAATGTTGCTTGCGCCATACAACATATATATATTTAATATAAATGTTGCTGAAAACAAAACCGGTTACGTAGTCGATTTTATTTGGCATACACTGAAATACGATTGATTATGTAATCGATTATATTTCAACATGCCTTCTGTAAAAATGAAACTCATTATGTAATTGATTTCTTTCTCACATGTGGTGTGAAGTGAAGCTCTGTGGCGATAACATACACACGCACACACAAACACGATCTCCCTCAAGGGCATCATCTCCCCCTAAGCCATCTCCCTGCCACCACCCCTCCATGTCGTCCTTTGCCTCCACCGTCTTCCCCTCCGCCTCAACCATCTCCATCGTGCCCGCCATCTCCCCTGTTGCCACCGCAAAGGGTGAAATGATGATAAGGGGGGAAAATGGTGGCGGCACCGAGAAAGACGGTAAAGGCGGGGAAGATAATGGGTGTGTAGGGAAAGACGACACAAAGAGGAAGATGACGGTGAAGGTGGGTAGCAGGGAAGATGGCAGCGACGACAAGGGAAATGGAGGTAGCAGCAAGGGAGATGCAGGTGCTCTGGCAGAGTCTGGCCATCTCCTCCATCTCCACCATCTCCCCCTACTACCATCTTCCCCGCCGCCGCTTCCATCTCCCTCGCCGCCATCCTCCCCCACCACCTCCATCGTCCCCACCACCTACATTTGTGGCGCCACCGCTATGGCAGCGACAACAGGGAAGATAACGAAGACGAAGGAGGGAAGGGCAGAGGGGGGGACGCCGTAGCAAAAGGGGAGATGGTGGCAGCAAGGAAGACGACGTTGGTGGAAGGAGAGATGGCAGAGAGGGAGGTGGTGGAGGTGGGGCTGGTAGTAGTAGCAGTGGGGAAGATCGTGACGACAACGAGGATCCCCCCCACCGCTATCTTTTCCATCTTCACTATCCCCTCCTCTACCGCCACCATCTCCCCTTCTGCTGCCGCCATCAGCCCCGTTGCTGCCATCTCCTCCGTCGCTACCGCTATCTCCCCCATCTTTGCCATCTTCCCCGTAATCGAATTGATTACATAATCGTGTCGATTATGTACATAGGCGAGACTTGAATATGTAATTGAATCATGGGGGCGACTATAGGAAGAGGGCAGAGGCGGAGGAGGTACCGGGATATTTGCACTTGCTTATGTAGAGGTTTGATGGTGACATTTAATAATTGGCTCCTTTGCTCTTGTGCCTGTTGCACAATTCAAACACTTAAAGGCTGTAAATAAAATAAATGCGCTACAATATTTGTTTCTGGAAAACAAGCAGTGAGCCATGACTCTCTATTTCCTTGTGTATGTTGTCTACTGGGTTTATCTATCATTTGCACCATACTGATGGATGTCTTCCAAAGTTTTCGAATAACTATTTTTATGTTGATGTTTGTTCTCCTAAGTTTCTATGGTTTGTTGGAAACATGTTTTTAGTGATGCTATGGTGACACGTAAATCATAGGTCTAACTGTGTTTTGCTGAAAACTAGTTTTTGGAAGAAGGATTCCACAATTTTGCAAAATCAACGTTTGTCTTGATCCAGTTTTCCCGAAGTGCTTGTTGAGTATATCTTTGTCTCCAAAGAGCTCGGATGATAGCCCTTTTACTATATTTAAAGAGGTTTTGCGTAAATGTACCCATCTAAAGTGGTTGCCATGTTTCAAAACGCAGTGCTCGACATTCCCATGAACACTTCTGTGATATTCCCAACTAGTTCCAAATCTTGTCCCACCACCTTCATAAGCAACTACCCCTAAAAAATTGAGGAAAAATATGCTCAAAACGGGCTGGGAACGCAGTTGAACAAAACTTGCACGACGGTAAAGTAAATCCCATTTGTCTAATAGAAAAATTTTCAATAATCTAGTCATAAGTAGGTAAACAGTGATAATTCAACTGTCATTGTAGAGATACTATCTTATTTGTTTCTACCTCTAAGGTACCAAACCCTTTATAGCTATGTAGCATGGCATACCTGGCCGGATAATCTGGTCGGATTATCTGGCCGGATTATCGGGGGCTAGGATTATCCGGAAATCCGGATGATTAAAAAAATAGCCAAAAAAAAAAAAAAAAAAAAAAAGTAATATTGCGAATGCAAAATACAATAGAACTATGTTCCAATTTCATAAAAAGCTTGATAAGTCATGGAAGGGTTGAATGAAGGGGTTTAGAGGGGGGATGCTTGATTCGTTTTATAATTTTTTATCCAAATATTATTTTCTTTTTCTGTTTTATATTTTTATCTTCTTATCTGTTGAGATATCAACAATGGCCTCAGGCCAAAAGTTGTTTGTATCGTTGATGTAAACAACATACGTTTTTTCCAGAATTTTTTGAATTTTTTTTTTTTTTTTTCGGTAAAAAAAATGTTTTGCACAGGGCCGGATTTTTCCATATCCGGAATTTATCCGGAATTAATCCGGAATTTTCATCCGGATTGAAAATTCCGGATAAAATGGCCTGCCCGATATCCGGATTTTCTACATAGCTTTATAGTAAGATGCATGGTCTCTTTGCTAATATTAAGATAACGCATCCACCTGTCATCCACTTAATCTTCCAGGTGCACGTTAGGTCCGAGCATTCAGTATGTTGATTTAACTTACAAGTTTTGTAAAAATAACCATTGCATCAAAATAAACGTTTTTTATTTTTCGAACGAAATTCAAACCGACTAAATTGGCAAGAAAAATATCTTAGTTTTTAGTTTTTTAGGGTCTGACATTCTTAAAATGTCGTACCCCCTAAATGTTTCTGCACTTAGCTGGAGTGCAGCGAGTCCGACGTTCTTATATATCTGGACGTAACTGAAGTCCAGGGGGTACAACGTTTTAAGAACGCCAAATCCTCATTAGCTAAAAATTTTAATATTTTTTAGGTCAATTGAATCGGTTTCAATTCGTTCAAAAAAAAAAAAAGTTCATTTTCAAAATGGCACTTTGACAAAATGGTTGCTTAAGGATTAAGTATACCGCCTCCATGACCCACTGAACTAGTCAAAGTGCAGCCAATAGGATCTAAGACCAAATTATCAATTGATGTGGTAAACCGGAAGAGTAAGCATTGATCCTTAGTTTTTAATATTCTGATATATACTTGGTAAGGAGATAAACATCTGCTCTCCTTTGGATGAAATTCTCTCAGTGCATAATCTTAACACAGTGTAAATATGGAAAGGAGGACTTCCCTATCCGGTGTATTTCTACCACATTACCTACCTGGCTTTGGTGATCTTGTATGGTCACCCAATCACTGATTTGCAATGTGGGTCATCTCCGAAGAACTCAGATCCAGTCCAAAGGGATCATCTTGATCAAGGTCTCCATGTTGCAATAAGTTATGACAATACCGAAGACGAGGTTGGATATCTAGGAAGGACCACCAATCATTTGCGTCCCTGCACTAAATATCTCCAACTCTTAGAACTTCATTCTTCACCTTCCCCCGCCATAGAGAACCCATACAATGAAGTATCCCTCCCTGTGAGTCTATGATCCGTCTATTGTTAAAAGAGGCTGTTGAAATACCTCTTCCTGTATGTTTTGGGGGACCTTATCGGAAAGAGGCAATCTGCGTTAATTCTTAAAGCACAATTACACCACACATAGGCCCGCAGGTGTCAGCATGAACCCATACAACGAAGTATCCCTCCCTGTGAGTCTATGATCCGTCTATTGTCAAAAGAGGCTGTTGAAATACCTCTTCCTGTATGTTTTGGGGGACCTTATCAGAAAGAGGCAATCTGCGTTAATTCTTGAAGCACAATTACAGCATAGATAGGCCTGCAAGTGTCAGCATGAAACCCTCATCGCTTCGGTGGCCGCCGATTTTTATTTTTAACGGTGCCCCTGGTGGTGAGGCGCCTCCGAGTTTTGTTTGTGGCGACAAAAACTTTATGCAAGGCTGGGGCCGTGTACTAGCGGTTTAAGGAGGTTGGGCCAAAATGAATCCTTGCACAAGTTCACTCTTGCTACTATACGATCCTGATCATTGGTAATTTTCAACAAATGAGTGTCTCCCGCAGGATGGACATACGAAGACCAGTTTCGAGATTGTTCACATATTTGCAGTATTGTGCATGACATGCGTGATTGGCTATGTGATTGCGATGGATCAGACCTTACTCTGATTTGCTACTTCTTCACCAAGGAATTCGCCTAAGAAGTTAGAACTCTATCAAAAAAAAAAAAAAAAAAAAGTTGTGACAGTGTGCATTGGCAAGAGCTCACCACGGTGGTAATGCCCAAAGTGTTAGCGTTAGCGCAGCGCTGCGTAAGCTGGCCGGGGCGTCGGGCGCGGGGCGCCTGTTTCGAATTTTTGTTGATGTCGCGACACTGTCTCAGTGTCGGCGCCGTCGGGGGCGGTGCTTGGGCAACGGGGGATTGGTGCTTTCAAGAAGATGGTGGTGCTTTGCCAGAGCTTGTTGCTGGGGTGGTGGGAGTGTGGGGGATCGAGTGTGTGGGCACTAAGTGGGACACGCTGCAAGAGGGTCTGAAGAGCCCTTGCCATGGGCCAGTCCCGGCTGAATGGGGTTAGTAATCCTGTTCGAACGTGGAAGGATGGTGGCAGATGTGTGGACATTCGACGAGCGGGATCCGAGCATTGCGATTTGCCAAAGTTTCAGCTGGATTATAACCGATTCACACCCGATGGAACCGATCGAGGGCTTAGTCCTTCGGTCCTTGATATGGAGATGCTGCGGGGTTATCCTGCCTATGAGCAATTGTGGGTGGCCTGCGGTGATAGAAATAGTAATTTGCTAGTATTTTGTTGTTGAAACTAGGGCTTGTTTTACGTCTGCTGCCTTCTGTATTCCTTGCAGACAATAGGAATTATGTTTTGAACGATTGAAGAAATTGTGTTTGCCTTGGACGAGGAATATGGTTATGTAAAGAAAATAATTAGATTGTGGAATTGTAGGTGATTGTCAATTTATGGTTGGTGAAAACTAGGGTTGGACACCTGACTTTTGCACCCATGGGGAATGAGGTTTGCGGGATTGCAGGTAGCAATGCGAATAGGTTTATGTTGGCTTGCTGATTTTGTTGGCCTATAGAAACTAGTTGTTGTTATCGAACCTACCGTGTGGTTGAATCAGTGAAAATTATGGTTGGACGATTGGGGTTTGCAGCTAATGGAAATTAAGTTTGCGGGATTGCAGACATAGAGAATAGGATTCCGCAGGCTTGGTGTTAGAAATAGTACTTTGCTAGTATTGACAAAAGATTCATGGATCTTAGGGTTAGCCTTAACATAGTGGTCCGATCTTAGGGTTTGACCGGTGATGTCTCGCCCTTCGATGGGGCCACCTACCTTTTGTGAGGGATGCCAGGCTTGTTTCCTGGCTTTTTGAAATATAAGAGACGCCGGGCCCGGTCCTCGGCTGTTTTTTTTTTTTTTTTTTTTTTTTTTTTTTAAAAGAGCTCACTAAAAGGAAAAAAAAGTCCCCTGCTGCAGGTCACAGAGGAAGGAAAAAAAAGGAGTGGCATTCCCTTTAAGACCAACATCCGAATTTTCAGACCTCTAGATAAAATACCTGGCCCATCCATTGTGTAAATTTTTTCTTTTTTATTTATTTATTTATTTACTTATTTACTAGGTTACCAGAGTGGCCCGGGGACACTTGCCCACCTGGGCCAAAAAAGTAATAAAAAAATATTTTTTTTGTTTTAACTTTATTTTTTATTTTAAATATGGTAAAGAATTTCGATGTGACCCTACGGCAAAAGTTGTTCAGTTTATTTTTATGCATAACATAGTTGTTTTTCGGATTTTTTTGATATTTATTGTTTTGCTAGGACCTTCCCTAGTCCTTGCACAGCTGGGACGTCCAGGACAATGGGGTGACCCAGGCGGCCCGACTGGTAGCCTACCTTATTTATCTGTTTATTTATTTATTTATTTTAAAGACCTTGTGTCAGCCCTCTATCCCAGCGGTGGTAAAATAACCGCCAGGATTGCGGGCTTGACTGTTGGGCTGCTCCATCCATTGGTGGGGAGCAACACCTGCTGGAAACCGGGTCCAACGTCTCATTGATACATCTTGTAGCTCAGCAGTTGTTGGTCATTGTTTCCCAGGGCCATGGTTGTTTGTCTTACTGGTCTGGGACTCCATTGTCCCCTGGAGCGGCTAGTAACACCCATCCCATCCTGAAGCACCCCTTGTCTGTCAACCCAACCCTGTCCGGCAACCCCCCTTTTGATCGTTTCCTTGTCAGACTTTTTAACCCTTCCCAACCCTCTACCCACACCTTTCCCCTACATAACATGTGAAACATATCGTCTATCATAGGACTGATAGGAGATGATTAGCGGTGCAATGCAATGAAATGCAATAGAACTTGAATCGTTGAGAGAGAAGCAGTCTGGGTGCCGGAAGGGCCATTGGTCTTCGAGCACCGCCCAATTTTTCCAGATAAGCTTTCCAGTCTCCTGGACTTCGGCCATCTTGCTGTGGGGGTCAAGCCAGCGCTCTTTAAACCACCAGTACTTGGCCCAACTATTGATGCCAAGCTGGGATACCCCCTGCAAGCCAAGTTTTGCCGAGCCGCCGGGGCACCGTTTCGTTTTGATTTTGGCTGGCGCATCCAGCCATTACGGTTCGGTGTCCCGAAGCGCGCAACTACCGGCGCGTTAACAGGAATCGCCCGCGGCCGATAACTAGGCCAAGTACTGGTGGTTTAAATGCTGAGATAGCCTGTTGTTTTTTCTCTCTATCCGGAGTTCCTGCTACCTCTTCCATCAGTTTTCTACCAGCTTTGACCAAGTTAGCCGGGACAATTTCTACGAGTTTCGCTTTGGCTTGGTGATAGCCTAACGTCCTTTCTTGTCGCTCCGACGAGCACCTCATTCGCCATATGACCATCAGGACAGTCATCCTCATGTGTTTAAACATGTTTCTTTGGAACGGTGTCAAGTCTGTGGGATGCTTTTCCGTTTCCCTAGAAGGATGAGGGCTATGTCCCAGTGAAATACTGATCCTGTAAGGGCGTGCCACATTGCGTCCCACCACTGACGTATCTTTATTGCCATTGGACATGCCAAAAGGCAGTGTTCAAGATCTGCCCTTCGTTGAGGAGCATCGGGCCCGCAATGGGAGCAGATGGGGGACGAAACCCCTGTCTGTTCCACGTTGGACCTCGCTGTCACCCAGTCCGAGGTCGGAAGGCATTGATGTATAATTTGCCACTGTAGGGCCTTGTGGGAGGTTGGCATAATATGAGCATGGGTGACCCATGGGATGTGGCGTAAGTTTTCTTCTGCCACCGGCGAGTCCCTTCTCCATCTATTTTGGACTACCGAAGTCGATTGCATGCGGTTATGCAATTGTTTATATCTAGGGGTAACTATGCGGGAGTCACAAAAAAAAGTTATAATTGCATATTGGGGCAAGATACAGTTTGCAATTGTACTTCGGGCACCCTACCTGGCCAGAAAGCTGGGTTGTATACATTGCCCGAACTGCAATTGCAAACGGTATTTTGGCCCATACTGCAAATATAACTCGTTTTTGTGACTACCGTGTAGTTTCCCCTTATATCTAACTGTGTATTGCCAGATTGGGATTGGGTTGCGGCCCTTCCACTCCCACTGATCAGGGTCGAAGGGGAGGGCCCCCACCGGGTTAGACATCTCGTATGCATAAAAACCCGTGTCTTCGGACCCCACCACGCTTATTCTTGTGAGTCCTTCTTCTGGCCTTGTGCAGTCTAGGTCGGGGGCTCTCTTTAGGGGGGGCCATCTGGCCTCTGGCACGTCCGGTTCGAAGGCATGGAGCCGCAGACCTTCTTGAGTGCCATTAAGTACTACGTAGATAGTCATGGGGATTTGGTTTTGACTGGATTGAATCACCTAGTCCTGACGGTACTTGTTGTAGGATGGCCACCCACTGTAGTTGTATTGTTGAATGCAGTTGCTGCTGTTTGTCTTGGAATCTTTGAACATTTTGAAAAATGGGCTGCAACTGTTGTGGCAATTTCAATGTTCGGGTGTGAGTGTCCCACAAATCCCCCAGAGTAAAAATCCCATTTTGCACCCATGTGAGCCAGTGAGAGCCGCCGGACAACGAAAGTGACGTGCGGGTTCCCGAACAGTGGCTATCTACATAGTTCATACCATCTGAGGGGGGGGGGCTTTTGGGTTAGCCCCATCTGTCGCCACAGGTCCACCATTGTGGTCCACAGAGGGTCATTTTTAAGATCCCATCTGGCTCTGTTACGGGGCGGCCCATCCTTCTTATGCTGAGGAGGACTTGGTAAGGACCATGCTGCATCGACCAGCCAGGTGAGAGGGTGGATTGGGTGGTGCGGGTGGGAGGGGGGGGGCAGGTTTGACAATTGGATGCAAGTGATGGGCAGCCACGAGATGTCGTTAGCGAGCAGCAGGCGAGTGATTATTTTAAACAACAGCGCTCTGATTCTGTGTCTTGGGTCAAGGATACCCAGTCCCCCTACCGCCTTCAGTTGGGTAATGTGCTTCCATGCCACCCTTTTGATGCATTTCGTGTGGGCATGGTTGTTTCTCCATAGCTAAGCTGTCAGTGCCTCATGCAGATGCGTCAATTGCTTCCTGGGGATCTGCCAGAACGTTGTTTTGTACCATACGGTGGTTAGAATGACATTATTGATTGCTAATGCCCTTCCCACCAATGAAGTGGGGAGACCATCTCATTTGGCCAACCTTGGCAGGGTTGTTTGGACTAGTATCTGACCATGGTCTAGTGGGGTTCCCATTGCTGTTAGGCGGATTCCCAAAATTATGATTGTCTCTTCACGCCTTCTCCAATTGACTGACGGGTGCTGCGGGAGTTGGGTGTCTTGTGGAGAGAGTCACCATCCTTCTGTCTTGGTTCCCCAGTTAACCTTCATGTCCGCTGCTACAACAAATGTCTAAATTGTATCCGTCAGCGCTCTTAGATATGCCTCTGAGGCATTAATGAGGACCGTCAGATCATCTGCGAATGGGGATGTCACTTGCACTAACCGCGACGGTAATTACGGGATGTCAATGCATTCAATGTCCGGATTAGCCCGGATCATTGTCGCAAGTGCTTCCATAACTAGCACAAAGAGGAGGGGGTTCACTGGGTCCCCTTGTCTCACCGATCTTTGAAGGGCGAATGGAGGGTAGAGGTGGTCATTGACCATAATGTACGTTGTGGTGGACTTGTGAGTGATAGACACCCATGCTCTGAAGGAATCGCCGAAGTTCATTTTTCGCAGAACGACATCGATGAAGTCCCATTCCATGTAGTCGTAGGCCTTTTCAAAGTCTATGAACAAAATAGTGGCTTCTTTTTGGCGTATTTTATTGTTTCGTTTACAAGGAGCACGTTATCCTGGATGTTGCGTTGGGGCATAAATCTTGTTTGATCCTGGAAGATCGAATGTTTCATATGTGGGAGCAAGCGGTTAGTGAGTGCTTTAGATACCATTTTGTAAGGTAAGGGGGGAAGCGTAATTGACCTGTACTTCCTAACATCAGTTTTATCCCCTTTTTTGTACAACAGCGTGATCACCCCCTGAGAAATTAACCCCCGAAAGGATCCCTCGAACTTGACTGGGTGTACATATGCCACGATGTTGTCTTGGAAGGTGACCTTGTTTTTTAGTCATAACTCTTTTGGAAAAGAGTCCAGGCTCGGGGTCTTTTCATCTTCCATTCCCCTCAAGGCTTCTAACAGCTCGTATGTGGACAGTAGAACGTCCAACAATTCACGTTGGGTTGTTGACAACATTGTTGGCAGCAATGGCAGGCGTTGTAACATTGATTCTCTTGCTTCTGCCAACCTTTGTTGAGAGGCGTAAAACCTTTGGTAATATTGCGTTTCGTAGTCGACAATGGAGTATGCATTAGTGGCATTGGGAAGAGAGCAATCGAAAGGATGGTTGAGGGAAGATACCGCTGCTTGCCTAGCCCTGGCTTTAACCTTTCTGTAAAAGGTTTTCGCCACCGTTCCCTTTGTGTCTTGTTCCCTTATGCGCGCCTGAATATGCCACACCTCAGCTTGACCGACCAAATATGTCTGTACTACTTTAGTTGTTCTCTGGTGACATATAGTCTGTGATAAGTCGTGTCATCCAAAGGTTCGGACTACAGTTTGACATCCTAACGTTCCAGTTCTTTCAGCAGATTGTCTAGTATTGTTTTTTTCCCCCTCGCATGATTAATGGAAATTTTTTAATCCGGTCCCCCAACTACGACACTCCTTCATTAAACCAATCCATCGTTGAGGCGGCGCTGACCCTCAGCGATTCCCAATAATGCCAAAAGTTTTTTTCAGGGTTTTAAGGGACGAAAGTTTAAGTAGGGAGGTATTGAACTTATAAAAGTTGGGGCCTTTTTCAATCAGAGTCGAATGAGAGGCCTAACACTACTAAGGAGCTGCATTGGCTGAAGGGCATGATCGCCGACATTATCCAACACTCGGATTAATATAGCATCGATTGCACTGGGGAAACCTGGGGATCAACTGCCGACTCGGAGGCAACTGCAGCAATGAGAGTGGAACTTACCATCGTTGCCCAAGATGACACTATGGAAGGACAAACACATCTCCCTAATAGGTATAACGCTTTTGATCAATAATGTAATCCTAGTCACACTGTGGTACAAATCATCAATTTGGGCCTTGGATACAATAGCCCCGCAACCCTTGCAAAGATAAGTGGTTGCATATCTATGGCGTGACAATTATGAATGCAAAAATGTGATCAGCAGAGTGGGAAGGCAATTAGCATTTCAAGTCTCACCCTAAAAGGGGCCTAGGTATATTGGACCCAACCACACATGTTATGACCTTGTAAGTTCAATGGATTAAGCAATTACGTTTTAACCCACAAGTTCCTTGGAAGGTGTTGGCGTTAGAACAGATTGCGATACTGACACCCCATACTTCCAGCTGGTACTGACCCCTTCATATGGTTAGAAGATCGCTCTTCGTCTGTCCATCCTGCGGGACACACTCATTTGTTGAAAATTACCAATGATCAGGATCGTATAGTAGCAAGAGTGAACTTGTGCAAGGATTCATTTTGCCCCAACCTCCTTAAACCGCTAGTACACGGCCCCAGCCTTGCATAAAGTTTTTGTTGCCACAAACAAAACTCGGAGGCGCCTCACCACCAGGGGCACCGTTAAAAATAAAATCGGCGGCCACCGAAGCGATGAGGGTTTCATGCTGACACTTGCAGGCCTATCTATGCTGTAATTGTGCTTTAAGAATTAACGCAGATTGCCTCTTTCTGATAAGGTCCCCCAAAACATACAGGAAGAGGTATTTCAACAGCCTCTTTTAACAATAGACGGATCATAGACTCACAGGGAGGGATACTTCATTGTATGGGTTCTCCATGGCGGGGGTGTCCTTGCTTTTTCGTCTCTTTCGCCGAATGGCTGGGTTCGGAGCTGGGTGTGTCCTGGGATGGCCGGTTGATTGATTGGTCGGCGGGATGGTTGGCGCACCACCGCACGTGCGATTAATAAATTTTGACGACGTTTCTTTCGTTTCAGTTTCGACCTTTTGGGCGCGGACATCACGCGGGAATCTGCTTCGTTCTTTTTGAATTTTCTTTTGAGTCTTTTTCGAATTTTGTCGAGCCCCGATGGCTCTCGGAATTTCGGACTTTCCCCCTGAAATTCGTGCTTTTTTCTCCTTCACATTAGATAGGAATTCAGGAATTCAGTAATTAGGATTTTTCTTGCCGCGCGGTGCCTTTTGTCTACGCGCATCTTCATGGGGCTGCAACGGTACTTCGATTAGTAGGCGCCCTTAATCGTGTGTGTAACTGTAATTTTGGGCGGGCGCCATTGTAAATGTATCTTTCTTCTTGCACCTTGTTTCTCCCGCCCTCCTTCTCCTTCTTTCGCTGCGCTTTTGGTAGCCACGGTCTGCATGATTGGATCGATGCGTGGAGAGCGGCTACGTCCCCCACGCCGCGAGCCGACCATGCAGACGCAGGCAAACTCCTCCCCCGTCCCCTCTTTTAAGTCCTTGTAATTCCGTGTTCTTCGCGCATGCATGCACGCTATAAATTCCGGCTGCGCGATTAGTTAGCTCTCTTAACCCGTTGTTGGAAGCTCGGGGTCGCGCGATCAGGAAGGATCGGCACACGAGCGAAGTAAGAGGTGAGTAGAGTAGGAGTTGGGCGACCCGAAGGAATGGTGCCAAACGCGAGGGATTGACGTGGGTCACGACGGACTGTGGGCTCGGGCGAATCTGACGGATGCGGGAGGACTAAGCGGGGTGACGACTTCATGGGTTGGTGCGTGAGGACGGACTGTCCGCATCGGAGAAGAGAGAGAGGAGGAAAGAGTTGAGGTCGATGGACGCGGATTTGTTGTTTCTTTGTCTCTTCCCCCTCCCTACCTGTGTATATAAATTTTGATTGCGGCTCCGGGCGGTTTGCCCGTTCTTGTTTTCGATTCGGCTTTCTGGAATCTGGACTTGGTCACTTGGGTTTTTGCTCACACTTGTCCTTGCCATTTCTGTCTCGATTGCATTATGTGTATGTTGCTGAGTGAGCGGATGTACGGATGCCATGATTAATCGTTTATCTTTCTGTCGAATCTTTGCCTGCACCTGATGCAGTTGTAAATGGGATAGGAATTTGGCCCCGGTAGCGATTTTGTTCT
>BFEA01000015.1:6157203-6169575 GCA_003427395.1 Chara braunii | reverse complement strand
TGGAGCTCAGACTCATCCTACGACCCGGATTATTTCACCCCTTGGATAAACGAACTCCTAAGGCAGCGATACCCCTGTCACGCGGAGAATCGACTTTGTCCTCGAGAATTCCACTGCGCCACCCTTAGCAACCCCCGGTGCTCTGATTTCCCTTCCCCTGACCATACCTCCTACTTCATCCACCCGGGATTTGTCGTCATCACCACCAATTTTCGTCCTTTTCGCCTTCTTCTCCCGTATCATCAACTTAGCGTTGTTCCGGAGAACCCCGGAATTCCGAAGGCCCAACTCAAACACGCAGTGGCCTGCGCCGCGTGGTGGCCTCCGACGGCGCAACTTTTCGGGACCACCTCCTCCGCGGAGGGACTTCCCCGTAAGTCGTCGCCCAGAGTACCCAGGCCCCATTGGGCCTTGAGTCCCTTGCGCACGCGCCCCTTATTCGCCTAATTGCATTCATACCCCTAAGACTCCCCCACTTTCCCAGAAATCCTTGGCATACCCCTTTTCGCACTTCCAGGCCCACATCCTACTCCGATCAGGAAGTCGCGCTGGGCGTGAGGTTGGCATGGGAGCCCGACACGTGGCTAGGTCTTAGGATTGATAGCACGGTAATTAGGCGATCTAGCTAACCGAGGGCGACCTCGCCCTTGGAACGCGCATAGACGCGACCCTATCGTCACCCGAAGCAGATCGGCTAACCGACGAGCAGCCAATATAGCTGCCAATGTGCAAAACCCAAAAGCGCAACAGAATGCTAATCCACCAAATCAACCCGCCCCATGTGCCCGGGCTCCCATAACGCCACCTGATCTCTATCTATTTGATCTGGTGCACCATCTTGCAGGAGCGTGGCTGGCCACGCTTAGAGCACAGCAGTACGAGGATAACGAAGCACAGATCAACATTCCGGCTCGAATGGGAGGAGACGCTCATCATTGGTTCAGTACCTACGTGTGGGTTGATCTCCCGACCTTCGAACGGGATTTCATGAATCGATTTGATTATGTTCACCCCGAGCAAGCACTGTACATGATCAAGGACCGAGTGCAAAAACCTCTCGAATCCGTGGCAGAATATCGAAACCGGTTCTACAGAATGTTTGTAAAAACTGAGCGAGGTGAGCAGGTAGGGAGAGATTTGTTCATTGATGGGTTTCGCAGCCGAACAATAAGGGTTAAGTTGCGAAAGCCATTCTCCCCCATCACTCACATGCTACAACAAATCATGGCTGCTGCGGAGGAAATGGAACGGAAGTTCGCAGCGAATTTCCTGGAAGGAGAAGATTATCCTAGAGAAGGAGATTCGACCGAACTCGCACGAGCGAGAGCTGAGCTGGCTGCGTTACAAAACAAGTTTGAAAATATGGGGGTTGTATCAGGACCTGTCACCTATATGGAACAGATAGGCCCCAAACGACTAACCCTCAGTGAGATTCCGAGCACCTCCGCTCCTGTGATACCCGCACCCGTAAAGGCGCCACCCCCGCCACCGATTGAGGCTCCCGTACGATCGAACGAATCAGCGGCCATATTCGAACTAACCCAAACATTGATTAGTCTAATCCAGGAAAGCAAAAAGGAGCAGCGAGAGCACAACGCTCGGCTAGAGGCCATGATGAGGAACATGCGGCCCATTGTGGTGTGTGCCCCTCCGATGCAGCAAGGATTGGGTCCGACACCTGCTCTTGGGGGAGCCGCGAATAATCTGAATGTCTGTTATGCCTGTCATCAGCCAGGGCATTTGGCCCAAGACTGTCCCCACCGACCCCCGAAACAGCGGATTGGGGTCACACCAATGGCAACGGCCCCCATCGCTAACGGACCAGGACGAGTCAGAGCTTTAATGGAAGAAGTAGAGGGTGGGGGAAGTGCCCTAGCCACCACGGAAGAGGCAGCCGAACTAATCCCGTTAGATCAGTATGTATCGCTTGGATATCATGGGCTAGGAATGATCGGAACAATCAGGCCAGCGCAAGAACAAAGGGAAGTGGCAGAATGGCGACCCTCTCCAGGGGAAATTGAATCAGGAGGACCCACTTTCGTCACGGGAGAAATCGATGTATTAAACATCGTCCGAGCCTTGGACCATCGGATTCCACTTCCAATCGGTCATTTGCTTTCGATCTCTGAACAATCCAACGAGCGGATGTTGCAGCACTGCGAAGCGAACCGAAAACGATTCGCTCTGGCCCGAGTACCGAACGCAAACACTAAAAGCCCCACACTCGAAGAAAATCCGACAGGCATTTCGGATCCGAT
Source organism: Chara braunii (assembly GCA_003427395.1). Taxonomy (NCBI): domain Eukaryota; kingdom Viridiplantae; phylum Streptophyta; class Charophyceae; order Charales; family Characeae; genus Chara; species Chara braunii. The sequence goes on along the minus strand of BFEA01000015.1, from coordinate 6,167,317 downwards.
ACGGGTAGGATTAATCCAGAAAGACGACCATTTTCTGCGGATTAAAGTCATCCCGTGAAAGTCCGCAAAATGCGATATTGAAATTTAGGGAATTCCATATAACACAATCATTGATTCAGGAGCGACCGTTTTGGCTATTTCGTTAGAAGTAGTCAAGAAAGCAGGATGGAAAAACGATCTGATCATGCTCACTGAGAAAGATCAGCTCGTTTCGGCAGATGAAGAAAAGATCAAGACCGTGGGAAGAATGACCAATGTCGCTTTCCGGTTAGGAAAAGTGCACGCGCTTGGGGATGTCGTAGTACTAGATGTTAATACGTACGACGTTCTTTTCGGACTTCCCGCTCTTGTGGCCCTACGAGCGAACTTGGATTTCGAACGAAGATCGATTATCCTCCGAAATACCGGAGGAAAACCCTACGGCGTGCCCATGCGATTGACCCTCCGTACTACCATTAACACGGTCCCCCAAGTCTCGCCAATGTTTGCTGGAACCCTTCGTATGATCTCTTGGGAAAAATCCGCGGACGAAGAATCCTCGACAAATGATGCGGATAGCAGTGATGAAGATGATCCGGAGATCTTGAAATTAATACGACAGCGCGTTTACTACCCACCGCCCAAAACGATAGCGAGAACGATGCAACTGACCAGCCGGGTGATTGCAGGCATTCTAACAGAATACCAAGGAGCGATTAGTGTGACAGACACTGACATTGGCTTGTCGTTATTAATCCAACATGAAATTCAGACAGGAAATCACTCCCCAATTCATTGCAAACCTTACCGGTATTCCTTGATTGAACACAAAAAGGCCCTCAAACGAATTCGGGAGTTCGAAGCCAGCGGCTGGATTGAACCCGCCACCGGACCTTCGTCATTTCCCGTAGTGTTAGTACCGAAGAAAAACGGAGCGATTCGCATTTACATTGATTATCGCAAGCTGAATGAGATCACGATCAAAGATGTGTACCCCCTCCCCCTGATTGATGATTTGTTGGATGCGATTGGATGCGCTAATTATTTTAGCAAGTTTGATATTCGGCATGACTTCCATCACATTCTGGTAAAGGAGGAAGATCGGCCGAAGATGGCCTTCATACTGTTTGAAGGTACGTGGCAATGGGTTCGATGTCCGATGGGTATTTGCAACACGCCTGCCACGTTTCAGCGAGCGATGAACATGACGTTCCAGAATTTCGTCAACAAGACACGGCTGACACAAGGGATGATTAACTTTTGTGTGATCGTGTACATGGACGATATCCTGGTCTATTCGGAAACCTATCACGGGCACACGCAACATATCGAATGGACATTGGGCGCGTTGAGAGACGCTGGGTTCAAGATTGCGCTCGAGAAGAGCAAATTTTTCCTCTTAGAAATCTCGTTCTTGGGCTACGTCGTGACACGTGGAGGACTACGACCGGACTCAAGAAAGGTTGCGGCAGTGAAAGAAGCCCCGGTTCCCATGTCACTGACGCAGGTTCGAGCCTTCTTGGGGTTAGCGTCGTACTATCGACCCTTCATCAAGGGCTTTGCCGCGATTGCACGACCATTAACAAATCTGCTATGGAAGGACCAGCCTCTCAGCTGGGACGCGGAGTGCCAGCAGGCCTTCGCGACCCTCAAAGACGCCTTGGCGACGGCTCCTATTTTGATCTGACCGGACCCCTCCAAGCAGTTTATCCTCATTATGGACTGGCAACCGGAAGCCATTTCCGTTATTTTAGCGCAGAAGGGGAACGATGGTCGTGAACACGTCATCGAGTGCACGTTACTCACAGTGCCTGACGAACGCCGGAATGACTCAGCACCTCAAGGCGAGTGCTATGCGGTAGTTTGGGGAATCCAACACTTCCATCCGTATCTCTACGGACCGAAGTTTCGCCTCGTGACGGATCACGAGCCTCTGCTAGCTTTGAAGAAGCTCACCAACTACATGGGCATGATTGGCCGATGGGCGGTACAACTACAGGAGTAGGATTTCGATATCGTTCATCGGAAAACGGAGAGACATGGCAACACGGATGGACTGACACGTCTGCATCGACCTGCTAAAGTGTCGAAGGGCGAGGAAATCACACCGTGGAAGGAACCGGAATTCACAAACGAGCCGAAATACGGACAAGTGGCAGTTTTTCCACGTGGCAAAAAGCAGGGTGATGGCAATGGGTGATGGAGGTAACCCCACTACCCCTCTTTCCCCCCTCTCTTCCTCGTCTGTCCTCTCCCTTCCTGAGAAATTTTGTTATTTTTGTTAAGCAATTTCCCACGTGTATTTCGTCCCCATGCGTCCCAACGGAGAAGGGTATGTGGACTGGATAGATTGTCGACAGTGTGTCGCACGAGCCCATGGCTCGTGCATCCAATACAGAAACAATAGTAAACCGTGGTTGTGCCCCTTGTGTCGGACTGACAAGATTCCGACCGAGGCTCGCTTTTTGGATGCCACGTTAGAAGGAATGGAGAAGATCCGGAAGTTTAGAAGGGTCGAAGTTTGGACAAACATTGCTTTAATTGCCACCCTAGTAGGTAACCCCCTCCAGGATTTCACCAAGGAAGATCGGAGGAGGGCCAACGAAAGGGCTCGAGATTATCGATGGGTAGAAGGTAGGTTGGAAAAACGGAAGACGGATGGCTGTGGGATTTGGATGGTTGTGCCGTATCCGTTTATGCGGTATGACTGGGTTAAGACAGCGCACGAAGAAATTGGGAATCATTTCGCCGTGCGAATCATGGAGTCCACTATCGACAAAAATGAGTGGTACTTGTCCAATATCCGCGACGATGTGAAATATATCGTCGCCAACTGTCAAGTCTGTGCCGCTGATAAAGCGCCGATTCAGCCGCCAAGGTCGATAGTGCCAACGGTAGTTGAACGGCCATTTCAAAGAGTCAGCATGGACACTACCGACATAGTGGTGCCCCCTGGCCCTAATAGTTATGAATATTCAGTCCTATTGGTATTTGTCGACCATTTATCGAAATGGATCGAGCCGTACCCTTGTCGCACGCGGCAAGCCACAAAAATCGCACGACACGTCAACCGTTTCCTTGGGATGCACCAGCATACAGAAGAGATCCTGACCGACAACGGGGCTGAATTCAGGGGAGAAGTGCTAAGGAATCTGGTCCTACATGGTGTTGCCATACGGAATACTGCACCCCATATGTCGCAATTCAATGGGCTGGTAGAAAACGCCAACCGAATGATAAAGACAGCATTGCGACGAAACTTCGCGGCACGGGATCCGAGGCCCTGGCCCGACATCGTCGACCACATCCTGGCGGTCCATCGCGGAACGCCCCACTAATCAACAGGGTTGAGCCCCTTCCAATTAAGGACTAATAGCGTCGCTTGTGTTTTGATACCAAGCCTCCCAGATGAATCCTCACTGAGCCGACGGCCCACCAGGGCCACGACTCAGGACAAGGCCAAACGACACTTAGAGTTAATGGAACAGTCCCTGCCCAGGCTAGCCCGAAAAACGACAAAGAATGACCCAATTGGCCCAAGACCGACAAGTCTGTAGCTATGAGGCCCGAAATGGGAACGCGGGTCCACGGACCCAGTACAAATTAGGGGACGTGGTGCAGGTAAGGAAATGTGCTCGCCAGGGTAAGCTAGCGCCACGATTCTTCGGGCGATATCGCGTGATCGAACTCGGGCCTAACGGCATGGACACCGTGCGTCTCGCTCTTGAGGTCTCCAGCAGTCGATCGGCTCGTCCGATCACGCACCACGTGTCCTATCTTCGCCTCCTCCCCTCCGCTCCATCTCCTTCTCCATCGGCCTCTCCCTCAGAGGAAGCCGACGACGGCGATCTTATCTCTCCGGCATCTCCCTCTTCTTCTCCCTCCCTCTCTACCACCCCGTCACCTTCGCCATCGCCATGAGTTTTCTGGAGGAGAGAGCCCTTAGCGAAGCATTGCTTGTGCCCCATAATCGACTGATGATTCGACAAGTCCATCACCCCCGCCTCAATCCAGATCTTCGGCGGCTCGCGCACTTCTTCTGCACGGAGGGCGTGTATGCAGCAGCGGTGTTCAGGATCGAAGGCAGGGCTGATGCGGTGGTACTAGCCGAGGCTGTAGTAGTTCATCAGCGAGCGGCGCCAGGTGTCAGTCGCATATCAGTCGTCGTCAACTTCAGCGGCGATCTCTCCACGCTCCTCCCCTTACGACATTCGACGGTGAAGGCATCACTGCATATGTGGGCGAACGATCTGGTCGCCGAGTGGACTCAGTTTCTGGCTCGCCATGGGGACACGATTGTGCCATCACGGGCAATCGAGTACGACGGCCTTCGGATGTATCAGCGCGATCCGCAGGTGGAGCTTCCCGCCCTCGTTCCCTTTCCGCGTCCCCAATGAGTCCCTCCCCGATCTCTGTTTTTAATCTCTCCTCCACCTTTCCCACCTTCTGGCAGTCTGACGTCCATCCTCGCCTTTCCTATTGCCTAAAGCCTCTTACTGCCCCCCCTCTTCATCCTCCCCATTGGTCCTTGTGGCCCTAGGATTTCGTCGAGCTTTCATTGTGTTTGATCGAGGTGCGGCTGACGTGGACCAAGGACGGAGCGCACCCACCTCGCATAGAGCGTCTGGAGTTGTTGTTTATCCAGGCCCGGCGCACCAGCATGGAGGGAGAGCTTCTCACGTTTTTATTTGGAACAGTGCGGCCCGGTCATCGGGAACTTATCGCGCAAGAGCTCACGATCCCTGTAGCGCAGCTGGCGGATGATCTCCCTCTCGACATCGTCGCCCAAGACGACGAGCATCCGGTTCCCCACGTGCTCTCTCGCACATTGACACCTTACCTTCAGTGGTCGGCTTGCGTAGAGGGAGCCGCAGAACGCATCCCGCCGTCGCAGCAACAATATTTGGATCCCTGGACGGCTCTCGATCCTGCCTTCTTTAGGTACCCTACAGCGGAGCAGTTTGCTGCCATCCGAGAAGAAGAGGAGGAAGAAGAGAGCACCTGGAGTGACGAAGGAGAAAACGCGCGGGAAGAAGGCGGGGATAGCGACAAAGTGCTCGGCGAAGAGGACGAAACCCCCGAAGAAGGAAGCTATAGCGAGCATAGCGAGGGGGAACAGAGCGAAGAAGAAGAAGAAGACGAGGAAGGAGAAGAGGAGCACGAAGAGAGGCCTGCTGGATCGGAGTGGGAAGTTGTGCCGGAAGAAGCACTGCGTACGGGCACAGAGGCTGAAGATCCCGAGGCGGCCCGCAAAAGAGAAGAGATCACGGCCGGGAAGAAGGAGTTAGAACTCGCGAGCGCGGCGAGTCTGCACATCCACGACGACCCAAACCGAGATCCGGAGCCGTCCCGACTTGAAGATGGCGACCTCGCGGCCACGACTCCGACCCCATCAGCGTGGCGACGGAGCCGATCCCCCTCCTCCCCAACCCGTCCCCCAGTTCGTCGACGTACCGATACGGGCGATTGGCCTTCGTCCCCGATCACTCTCCCGCCGTCCCCTTGATTACCTCACCCTCCGCCAACTCACCACCCCCGTCACGTTCCCCTCCAATCCGTTCCCTCGCGGCACCTTTCACCACTTCTACGCTGCTCGCCTCGCTATAGTAGTGCATCCCCACCTCTCCATCCGATGCGTCGTCCCGGCCTTCTGCCTCCATGTCTTACTCCTTAGTGCCGCGTGGCGAGGCCACAATATGATCGAGGTTTATTGCGTGATAACGGGGACCATCCCCGCATGCGAAGACCGCGATCGCTTCCGCGCGGCACTCTTCCGAACTCTCACCACCCTCTATCCCGACTATCTTGCATCCCTCCCTCGCACTGGCAACCGATTCCCCCGTTTTCATCGCATTGTTCCTTATCAAAAGCTCCCGGAGACTGTGGCCGGAATGGAAAGTCTCCTGCCCCCGCTACCCATAAACCCTCCACCCCGCCATGCCGCTATGTACCGGCTTCCTTTTCCCCTCCCCTGCGGTCACTGATGCATGGTTGATTGACACGTGTCCAGGTGACGACGCGTAATCCCCTCCTTGGATTGTCAAGGGCCTTTCCTGAGGAGTTAGTAGCTAGAGCTGTATCTGTCACACTAGAAGACATCCACACTCGTTCATACGGTAGGTGGCACGAGCTCCGCGTGTCGATCGATTAGAGAAATTGACACGTGTCGACAAGCAAGCAGGAGCTTGCTAATTTTGGAACCCCCTGGGCGTCACATATGTGACGAACCACTTTCTGTAATGCGCGACTTTTTGCGCGGTTGCAACGAGGGGTCCTAAGCTGGGAAGGTTGGACCAATTGCGGGAGATCGGGATCGGTGGAAAATTGCATCAGTGTCCTTGCTTTTTCGTCTCTTTCGCCGAATGGCTGGGTTCGGAGCTGGGTGTGTCCTGGGATGGCCGGTTGATTGATTGGTCGGCGGGATGGCTGGCGCGCCACCTCGCGAGCGATTAATAAATGTTGACGACGTTTCTTTCATTTCAGTTTCGACCTTTTGGGTGTGGACATCGTGCGGGAATCTGCTTCGTTCTTTTTGAATTTTCTTTTGAGTCTTTTTCGAATTTTGTCGAGCCCCGATGGCTCTCAGAATTTCGGACTTTCCCCCTGAAGTTCGTGCTTTTTGCTCCTTCACATTAGATAAGAATTCAAGAATTCAGTAATTAGGATTTTTCTTGCCGCGCGTCGCCTTTTGTCTACGCGCATCTTCATGCGGCTGCAACAGTACTTCAATTAGTAGGCGCCCTTAATCGTGTGTGTAACTGTAATTTTGGGCGGGCGCCATTGTAACTGTATCTTTCTTCTTGCAACTTGTTTCTCTCGCCCTCCTTCTCCTTCTTTCACTGCACTTTTGGTAGCCGTGGTCTGCATGATCGGATCGATGCGTGGAGAGCGGCTACGTCCCCCACGCCACGAGCCGACCATGCAGACGCAGGCAAACTCCTCCCCCATCCCCTCTTCTAAGTCCTTGTAATTCCGTGTTCTTTGCGCATGCATGCACGTTATAAATTCCGGCTGCGCGATTAGTTAGCTCTCTTAACCCGTTGTTGGAAGCTCGGGGTCGCGCGATCAGGAAGGATCGACACACAAGTGAAGTAAGAGGTGAGTCGAGTAGGAGTTGGGTGACCTGACGGGCTGATGCCAAACGTGCGGGATTGACGTGGGCCACGACGGACTGTGGGCACGGGCGAATGTGACGGGTGTGGGAGGACTAAGCGGGGTGACGACTTGAAGTTCGTGGGTTGGTGCGTGACGACGGACTGTCCACATCAGAGAAGAGAGAGAGGAGGAGAGAGTTGAGGTCGATGGACGCGGATTTGTGGTTTCTTTGTCTCTTCCCCCTCCCTATCTGTGTATACAAATTTTGATTGCGGCTCCGGGCGGTTTGCCCGTTCTTATTTTCGTTTCGCCTTTCTGGAATCTGGACTTGGGGTTTTGCTCACACTTGTCCTTGCGATTTCCGTCTCGAGCTTCTACATATTCCATTCCTTGAAATGCAATCCACTTCTGTCAACGGTAACGAACTCGGACGTAGAGGGTTCGCACAGGAGAAAGCGTMCAGACTGTCTGCAGGCAGCAGATCCAAGATGTGGGGACACCTAAGGATCCCAAGTTCGCAATTGGTTGGAATTCAGGATCGCCCGAAAGTGCAAACACTGGGGGCGATGGAGGGACCATAGTAGTGATTGATGCCAGACATCACAAAGGGTCCTATGGAGAACACAGATTTGATTGATAATTCATATGGTATCCATCCAGGTCGCAGTTGCCAAGCCTCTGCAGGCTTACTTACAGTCGCTAACTAAGGACCTCCGTGAGAGAAGCAAATAGTGAAACAAAGACAAGACCTATTGCAGCAACACCTCCTAATTTATTCGGTATACTACGAAGAATTGCATAAATAGGTAAAAAATATTATTCTGGCACTATGTGAGCTGGAGTTGACATAGGATTCGCAGGTATGTAATTGTCAGGATGTGCCAATACGTTAGGTGCATAAAAAACAAAAATGGACAAAAATATTGCAAAGGCTTCGGTTGAAATAATGTTCGAAGTTTATTTCAATTAACATAATTGTGTCGCATAAGTAGCGACCTGCACGAATGGTGTAACGACTGCCCTGCTGTCTCCAACATGGGCTCAGTGAAATTGAATTCTCCGTGAAGATGCGGAGTACCAGTGACTAGACGGTAAGACCCCAACGAAGTTGCCTCTACCAAGAAAATTCGGGAACGCCTTCAACTTTTTTGTCCGTGTGCCGGCACGAAGTGTGGCGTCAAAGTTTCCATAGTACATGAAAATGGAAGAGAAACAGTCAGTAGTCTTGCCAAACTGATGGAGAGCCGTGTGCTTGGAAATCTTGCACGCACGGTTCGGAGGGAAACTTAGTCAGATTACACACACTGCTTACCCTATCTATTGGGTCGTTGGTTCTTTTTTGTGGTTTCCTGCTGATAACCTACTTGTCCCAATGTATGGCATTCGCTTAGAAATCTAAGCGAAGAAGGACTTCGTACTTCGTACCTTCCGCGGTGTTCCAGCACATAGCGAGATTACGAGGCTCATATTCGAACCTCAGGATGTTTTTTGGACTTTATCTTCATCTCTTGTGATTGAGAAATGAGAGATGGACTTTCTTCTTTCTCTCTCTAGATATAATTGAGTCTAGAGAGTGGGTAAGTAAACAAGATAATACGCCGCCGGCCAAATCCAACCATCCCAGCTCTTATCTAGACTGAACCCTWCGCTAATGGGAATTGAAAATTGACGATGGCCCGGTGGGATTGAATTCATTGATTGCTCTAGCTTACTGAAACCTCACGGAGCATAAGTTTTATTTCCTTCTTTGCTCGATTATGTAATCAATCGCTTATCTTACTTTGCGTTCTACCCACTGTAAGCCAGATAATATGTCGACGAGGGCGCAACACTTCAGGTGTCCTCTTACGCATGGCGCACCATAACCAAATAGTTGCTTCGCCAATGAAGGATTTCGTGCAACAGAATGAATCAAAGAACTAAACATGTTTCCAATACCTACACCGGCTCCAGCTAATGCAATTGTTGCACAGCCCGCTCCAATTAATTTTGCACCTTCTAACATAGCCATCTTCTTTTTGTTTGTATCAAAACAAAGACCATTTATCGTTGATTACCCAAATCGCCGATTTTGTCAAAATCAATGCGGCAGAGGCTCGCCAGCACTTCCTTCGTTCGTGCCTCTGCCAATCCTCAGAAGCGATGATATAATATTATACGCGACGTTTCTTAGGAGGACGACATCCGTTATGTGGCGTTGGAGTTACATCGCTAATCTTGGTTATAATAAGACCTCATGCCTTTATGCCTATTGTAGTGGAAGTTGTCTCTTTCAATGATTATGTTTATTGGGTGTCTAATAAATTATACTAAAAAACAAAGGAGCGAAGCAATGAGTATGAGTTCTCAAAAGCATCCTTATCATTTAGTTGATCCAAGTCCATGGCCTATTCTTGGTTCACTGGGAGCTTTGGCAAGTACCATTGGTGGTGTTATGTACATGCATTCTTATACAGGAGGTACGTTGTGCCTTAGTTTAGGTTTAGGAATGATTTTGTATACCATGTTTGTATGGTGGCGTGATGTAATACGTGAATCCACCTACGAAGGATATCATACATCAGTGGTTCAAGTGGAACTTCGTTATGGTATGATTGTGTTCATTGTGTCAGAAGTAATTTTTTTTGTAGCTTTTTTTTGGGCTTTCTTTCATTCAAGACTGGCGCCTACCGTAGAAATAGGAGTTATTTGGCCTCCAAAAGGTATTGATGTGTTAGATCCTTGGGGAATCCCCTTTCTAAATACTCTTATTCTACTTTCATCTGGAGCTGCTGTAACTTGGGTTCATCATGCTATATTAGCTGGTTTAAAATAACAAGCCCTTTATGACATATTAGCCACTATTATTCTAGCTTTAGTTTTTACTGCATTTCAAGGAATGGAATATGTAGAAGCTCCTTGATTGCATTATGTGTATGTTGTTGAGTAAGCGGATGTATGGATGTCATGATTAATCGTTTATCTTTCTGTCGAATCTTTGCCTGCACCTGATGCAGTTGTAAATGGGATAGGAATTTGGCCCCGGTAGCGATTTTGTTCT
>BFEA01000015.1:6075437-6086689 GCA_003427395.1 Chara braunii | reverse complement strand
GATTTGGGCTGTACTCAGCAAGCGCAGTACAGCCCCATAGTCAGATTGAAAAAAAATCAGTGGATGGCTGTCTACCGACTGGTCGGCAGACCGCCGACCGGCCGGCCCTACCGGTCGGCTGCAAAACGGTCGGTGGTCGGGGTTGCCGGTCGGCAGGTATGCAACCCTGCCTAACTGGCAAAAGTTGTGGCAGCAAGCAAGGTGCGTCAGAGAAAAATGGCTGGGAAACATACCAGTGGTTTTAAGTTCTTGCACTCAATCACACACACAGACCATTCAAATTGATCGCATAGAGCTTGACAGTTAGGTCTGATCTGCATGCAGACCATCCTGGCAAAGAGTCAACAGCTGTCAAATGTGCCTGCCACTGCTGGTAAAAATGTCTTGTTCTATTCTGTTCTATTCTGTTCTATTCTGTTCTATTCTGTTCTATTCCAAAAGCAGAAAGCCCCTATCATTGTATTGCATTTCCCCTATCATTGTATTGCATTTCATGCTTGTCAAGTTGACTGATTCCGGCATGATTTGAACTCCTCATCTGTTACTAACAGTAATATGTGTCCACCATCCAGCAACGTTTGTTTGAAGTGTGAAAGAAATGTCATGGTGCATCACATATCGCTTTCTGCAAGTTTCTGGACGTTTCTCCTGGGTGATGGAGCAGGGAAAGGGAGTGAAAAAATTGCAAACAGTCTAAGGCAAGTTAACCTCAGTTAGTCATAAGCAAATACTAGAAATAAACAACTCGAAACAACGGGTAAGGACTCTACCTTTCATCCAGCAGGATAGGTTCAGATCTCGGCACCTATATTCCGACATGGTAAGAGAAGGAAGAAGTGGCACTTAACTGTGTGAGAGATCCCCCATCATCACATATCATGCAAAGCCAATCTCCAGGTGCGTTCTGGTTGTCGTCTTCCGGACTCGCACTCCTCTTGTGAGCACTGTTGGTACGTCTCCTGTCGATACCTTCCCTGCAATCCTCATCGTCAGAAGACAACACAACTCGCTTCCGGCGGATTCTAGACCGAGCCACAGACATCGCTTCACAGTCTGGAAAATCTTCCGGACACACCCCTGCGTGCTCTCTTGGTCCCATACTCGATCCACCTCCCTCCCTCTCACCTTCCCCCGCACACACTGCGTCCGCGCACACCCTTGACATGGTCTCCGATCCTCTCGACTCATTTGCACCTTTGCGGCATCTCCCTCCCTCCTCGTCAAAGATGCCGTTGAGCGTAACTTCACCACCACCACTATCGCTATTATTGCTCAAGCAGACATCACAGGAGATACGGCAGTCGTCTATACCCTGTGCTCTCTCACATGAATTGCTCCTCACCGGCGAGGTGGATGTTCCTGCAAGCCCTTCAGCGCAGCCATTGGTTGCACAAGGGGCATGATCATTGACCTATTACAGACATGAGAGGACGCAACTTATTCATTAAAGTGGCCTATAAAGAGAGGTGCCACTAGCTAGCCATACAAAAAAATAAAAAAATAAAAAATGATACAACAGTACAATTTACAACCAGATTACTTGTTTTTTAATTAAATTATTACACGTAAACCCGCCGCAGCTATGCTGCGGCAGGGGGAAGGCGGGTAATTGAAGATGGGAATTTCTAACCAGAAAGTGAATGAAGACAGCAGCAGAGTAGGTCGCCGCGGCCCAGTACCAGCCCCACCCCAGGCACGGCCATTATCTGGCCCCGGTGACATTGAGGGCCTGGCTGCACTACTCTCCAAATGCACAAAATGAGAATGAATCCACTGCTAGAACATGGAAAGATATTGCCATCTTTTTTGTCTTGTGTGCATGTGGAGAGTAGTGCAGCGAGGCCCTGAGGGTGTTTGCGCGATTTGACTCACTTTCTTCTTCAACTCGCATGCATGCAAACAGATGGAAATGTACACTGGCGCTGTGCGCCCACACAAAGCTCGAAGATATTCAAGTCAAGAACACAGCTCAGATACAAACTTGCTTTCAACTGGCTACGGGGCCTCAGCGCCCAACATCCTTCCCTTCTCGTGTTCCCGACCAACTGTTCGCACACACTCACACTTAACTCTGGATCTCCCTGGATACTCCGTGCACACTCACTCTGTGTCTCTCACGCACATACACACTAGTACCTATCACTAGCTATGGCAGCTATGGCCGCCCGCTATCTCTACTACAAACAGCTATGGCTGCTCTGACTCCACTTCTGCCCACTTTGACTTCGGGCAATTTGCAGACCACCTCGCACAAGACACTGGGACAGCGCTTCCGCATGGCTCACGCAGGAATGAATGAATGGCTGGTCGCTGCTCTTGATTTATACTTCTGTTGGACGCTGGTCTGCTCCTTTTCCACCGGGCCCTTGGTACACACAGTCCCACATGGTTTTTGCTGACTGGACAAAGTGAGACTGGGACTGGGTACCATTGACTAAGCAAAGTTGGACTCACCACTTGCCCACTTGCCTCTAGTCTGCTGTGAGCAACGTTCGAAAGGCCACTTCCGCACCTTCCGGAAGCCTGCGGACTTGGCCTTTCGGAACTGTAGCAGCTACGACCTTGACCTTTCAGAACTGTAGCAGCTACGGCCTTGACCTTTCAGAATTGCTACAGCTACAGACTCTACACAACTATGACCCCTACTCGAGAGGCCTAGGGTTCAAGACCCGATAGCTACATCGACCTACGACAGACAACAACTAAGTCCTAATACGCAGGTCACGGGTTCAAACACACAGGGGTACTGTACACGGGTGAGGTGAGGTCTAGGGATCGAGCCCTGGGATCTGCATCTGCTACTGCAAAAGGTAAAAACTGTTTCACTCCCGCCGGCCTAAATTCAAGGTCCTCCGAGAATGCTTCAGTCCAAGGCAGGACCTTTACCTTTCCTATCTCTCTCATAGGCTCGAACTATATCGGGAGTGGTCTCTAGAAGTTCTGTTTGTGTGAACCAGCGGTCATCCTCGGGTTCCCGAAAAGAGAATCTAACTTTATACTGTTTCTGTGGACGACCTCTGCCTCCCGTTCTGAAGACATCTTCATCTACTATGCCGTCAATGTCGTACCTTCCATCCATGTCCGGAGGGATCATGGATCTTCGTGATGGAAACTGTTGACTTGTGGTGCAAGGCAACAACTTTGAGACATGAAAAACTGGGTAGGTGTGGAGGTGCGCTGGAATCTCTATTGTGTAGGACGGTCCATCCTCTCCGCCCTTAACTTCTAGAACTGGCCACAGTCCTCTGTAAGCAGGTAACAGTTTTTGTGAGATGTTCTCCTTAGGAGGCAAACTCTTTTGACTTGACCCAGACTAAGTCGCCTACCTGAAACTGTGACGGGCGACGGTGCTTATTGGCCTGTTCTATCATCTTATGCTGGGCCTTCCTGAGGTTGTCTACAACGGTAGCTATCTCTTTCTCATGCTGTATCGCGAACTCCCTAGGACCGGGCGGTAGCCTCTGGATCTGATTCCGGTTCAGTCCTTCAAACGGTCTACGCAGCCTAAAGGACTTATGTAACTCGTTTGGAGTGCGGCAGGTTGCTAAGTGCATGCTATTGTTGTATGCGCTGGCTACCTTTGGGAGCATCTCATCCCAATTGACTTGATAAGGTCTAATATACATTCTTAGAACTTGCTGCAGGATCTTGTTCATCTGTTCAGTCTGACCGTTAGTCTCTCATCAACCGTTAGCGGCCAGATGACATCAATAATCTAGAGCCATAGACTCTCGTCAACTCCTGCCAGTTCTGACTAGTGAACCAAGTATCTCTATCACTAACTATAGACAGTGGTAACCCAATGGTCGAAGAACTTTTGTATTACTAAATTTGTACGTGCCTCTGAAGGCAAGGGAACAAATACTGCATACTTGCTAAATCTATCCGCTATAACAATGACTTGGCTCCTGCCATGCCTACTCTTGACTCTTGCATCCATAAAGTCGATGGACACAAAATCTCCGGGCCCATCGGGAATAGGCAAGGATCTGAGAAGACCAAGAGGGCCTCGCGTAGTGGTCTTATTTCGCTGGCACACCTTAAAACTGCGTACATACTCTATGCAGTCAGCCTTCATGCCAGGCCACATATACACACGCATAAGGTTGGCTAATGTCTTCTGGCAACCGAAGTGTCCCTCTGTGTCGTGACATTCCCCTAGGATCAAACTACGGATTTCCTCGCTGTTGGGGACACACAGTCAGTCAGCTATGTTAGTCTTCTCGAATAGTAACCCATCGGTAGTGCGGTAATCTGGTTCTGTCTCTGAGACCTCCTTCACTGTCTTGAGGAGGTCACCATAGATAGGATCCTGTGCATATGCTTCGTTAACTTTTTGCTGCAGGTCTCTCTCTATGTCTAGATAGTGTACTAAAGCTCCAAAGTAGTCTGCTCTTCTACTTAGAGCGTCCGCTACTACATTGTATTTTCCCTTTACAGGCTTGAGCTCAAAGTCGAACTGGTCTGTTTCTGCGGCCCACCTAGTAAGCTTAGGTGTCATCTTGGCCTGTGTCTTCAACCACCTCGGCGTCTCGTGGTCTGGATACACTTTGAAGTGCCTCCCAAGCAAGTAGTGTTTCCAATGGTCTAATGCTTGCCTGAGAGCGTAGAGTTCCCTCTCATAGGTTGATGTCGTTACCTTCTCTGAAGGCATCCTAGCAGACATGAACTCTACGGGTCTATATCGATTGCCATCGTCTTGCTGTAAAACAGTGCCTACGCCATACTGGCTCGCGTCAGTAGTAACAATGAAAGGCAAGGACGGATCGGCTACCTTGAGGATAGGGTACTCTATCAAAGCCCGCTTCAACTTCTTCAGGGATGATGTACAATCTTTGTCCCATTTCCAGATCGCCTCTTTCTTTAGCAATTTGCGAAGGGGTGCAGTGATGGTAGAAAAGTTCCTAACGAACTTTCTATAGTAATTTGCCGACCCTAGGAACGACAGCAACTCAGTCAGCGTGCGGGGGGTCGGCCAATCTCTAATCGCTGCTATTTTACTGTCCTCAGGCTTTATGCCATCTCCATCTAAGACGTGGCCCAAGTACAGGACTTGTGTCTTGGCCCACTCACACTTCTTCGCGTTGATTTTGAAGTTAGCTTCCCTCAACTTCTCCAAGACCTGCCTCAGATGGCCCTCATGCTCCTGGAGGGTCTTACTAAAGACTAAAATATCATATAGATATACGACTACAAACCTATCTAACCAAGGCCTAAATAAATCATTCATACAATGTTGAAAGGTAACTGGGGCATTGGTTAGTCCAAAAGGCATTACTATAAACTCGTAGTGCCCATATCTAGTTCTAAACGTCGTCTTGTGCTGATCATCAAGATGGACCTCTATTTGATGATAGCCTGACTTCAAGTCTATCTTTGAGAAGTATTTGCAAGCTTGCACCCGATCTAGCAGATCATCTATACGGGTCAGTGGTTCTGCATTCTTCACTGTGATGGCGTTAAGACCTCTATAGTCAATGCACATACGAAGCTCTCCCTCCTTTTTGGGGACAAAAAGAACAGGTGCTCCAAATGGAGACGAACTAGGCCTAATCCAACCCTTTTCGAGGAGCTTGTATAGCTGCTTGCATAGCTCCTCTAACTCTCGTGGGGACATTCTATAGACGGCCCCCTTAGGAGTCCTACTACCAGGCTCTATCTCGATGCGATGCTGGATTGGCCGCGACACTACACCTATAGGCGGCTCAGACAAGTCTGCGCACTCCTCCAGCAACTTGGCAATAGTTGGGTTAGTGGGTTCCTCTTCCTTAGGCTTAGTAAGAGGCTGTACATAGGCTACAAATTGCTCCTTCTTCACTAATCCCGCAAACGTGGGAGCACTGAGGCAACAATGTGCCAGAGAGTTATCTACTACTGACACAGGCGGGCTGTCTTCTCTTCGCCTGATGGACTAGGGAGCCTACAATCATGCTCTCTTAAATGGAGTGTGGCCCCTGTTGCCTCTCCCTAATCCATTCCCAAAACTATGTCAAATGGGAGACTGTCTTCTACGAGGAGAGTCAAGGAATGGAGGACTTTCTCTACCTTTCTATCCTTCTCTTGGTGAAAGTACGCCTGGACTCCCTCGACATAGTCCTCGATTCGCATGGTGCGATTGTTTGCGAGGATGCTAACTACAGTGTCTGCTAACTTTTGGACTTTCAAATTAAGCTTCAGCTTCTGCAGAGCCTTCTTGCTAATATAGCTGCGGGTGGCCCCACTGTCTATAAGGGCCCCTACTCTACCTCTGAAAATCTCGACATCTACCAAAACTAGTTGTCCTTTCGCATCTTTCTTCATTTTGGCCCAGGCAAGCATTCTTTCCTTCAACTCTTCTGCCACGCTTGTGAGGGAAGTGCCTAGAGAGAGACTAACACAAGCAGTCTGTGGACAACTGTCTAGGCACTGGCCAGCAACCTCTGCCATAGACACATGTGGTTTGTGAGTTTCTCTGTGGTACGTGCACTCTTCTCCACATGGTCTAGGGGTAGGGGCAGTTGCAACACCTACTGGCGATTGCCTTTTGCTGCCTATGCAGCAAACCAGAATTCTTTATATTAAGGGCGGTATTTTATGATGTGCCCAGGATCACCGCAATAGATGCACTGATCCTCGTTTATTCGCCTTTGCCACACTGTCTGTTCTAAGCCCAGTGATTCCCAGGGACGGCCCTCAGGCCGACCAGGGTGCCATCCACCCGACCTAGGAGGTGACCGACTAGAGCGACAACGGTTTGACGGGGGACCTTGACCCCTTCCTCCCGCTTGGCGGTTTCCCCTGTCGCCAACCCCCTGGCCGCTTTGCCCTCGACCACCAGAGGCCTGGCCCCTTTGGCCTTGGCCCCTTCCTTTCCCTTGCGGCCTCCCTCCAACCACGACAACAACATAGGTCCTCCCCTGGCCAGTGTCGTTGTCCTCCTCATCAAGGTCCCACTCAATCTCACTGTACGGGAGCTCTTCTAGACCACCCTCATCTAATGTAAGAATTAAGGTTATCTTTAGCCTTGACCTGACTGGTGATGCTGTGGCCTCTCCACTTTTTCCCTTTGGCGAGGTCCTTATGCCGGAAAGTGGTAACTGGGATAGACTGAGCCTCGAAGGTAACAACCTCCCTACTCAGCGTATCATACGTCATGTTGGGTTGCTGCTTTCTATCAAAGAAATGCCCATGCAACTTCTCAAGCATAGCGCGGTAAAATAATTGGACTAGTTGGGGCTCAGTGACCCCATGGCCAAGAATGGCGACGAGCTCATCCATGGCGGCCTTCAACTCCCTAGCACTTTTCCACTGTCTCGTGTGGACAGTTTGCAACTTGTAAGAAGCCTTGAGGCCCCCCTGGTGACATCTGCAAAACGCTCTCGCAGGGCGCTGAGGAATTCACTGAGGGGGTAAGGATGGAGTACGAGACCATATCATTTTCGCATTTGGCAGCACGAGCTAATGATCTGGCAAAACTGGCTGCTTCATCTTTAAGGGCATGAAAGGCCACAAGGACCTGGTCCTCGGGCGCAATATCCTGAAGATGCACATAGGAGTTGACATTCGCCTCCCAATTGTCAAAATCCTCTTCAACTTTCCCACTATAGTGATCACGAAACTTAACCTTTACGCGCTCTCTACGTGGTCGGGCCTCTTCTTCACTGAGGCCCACTATCTTGGCACCTTTAATGGCACCCACGCAAAACTTTTGCGTGCCTTCCATAATTGTGCGCAATTCAGTGCCTACATGCATCATCATATCCTTTGCAAAATCTTTAAAATTGGTGCGCATAGATTGCAGCGTAATACCGTGGCCCTTTAAATAGGGCAACTGTTCTTGCTGCGCCTTCAGCATTACCTCTACACTCTGTGATAGGATCTCCACCTTCCTTTGGAGATCGATTTGCGCTGCCAACTTCCCATGTTCTACTTCGGCTTCCCTCAAATCCTCCTCCATTTTCTCGTCCGCCTCCAATCTTCTTTTCCTCCCACGGGCAAGGCCGAGTTTCCACTCTAACTTTTTCTCCTCCTCCATCACCTGCCGCTTCATGGGATTCTCTTCACCCTCCAAATCCCTAGCAAATTGTTCCCGCTCTGCCTGAGGGACAAACAACAATGCTTCGTCCTCCTTCCCCAGGGCCAAGTTGGCTACCCACTCGTTCACCAACCTCTCCATCTTAGCTTTTACCTCCATCTGGGCTTCTGTCTCCCGCGCTCCACTGGATTTCCCTCTCTCTTTTGTTCTTCCTCTCCTTTCCAGTGGTACCTCTACTTCTTCTTCTTCTGTCTCTGACTCTATTGCCGCCAATTTCTCCTCCTGTTCCTTTTTCCACTTCTGAAGCTCCTCCTCCATTTGCTTCTGCTTGGCCTTATCCTCCTCCATCAAGGCCAGCGTCTTCGCCTGCTTAATAAGCTCCTCTTCTCCCTCTTCTCCTTCTTCTCTCTCAGGATGGTGGCGGCTTTCTCTTCTTGCTCTTTGGTGTACGGGGTGGTACTATTTTGCTGCGCAGGTCAACCATGGTGTCAGATGTACAACCGAGTGACAGTTCCACTCCTCACCACTTAGACTTCCACCCCGTGACTGACTTAACTGACCGACTGACTCTCTATGGACCACAGAGCCTTACCCTTCGATACAGCCAAGTTACCACGGCCGACGGAAGCTTTCACCACCACTGTCCTCTACAAACCAGACCCATATGCCCTGCACCTGCGATCAATCCCACTTGGCTTTCTCTCCAGATCAGGACCCTATCAACTAGGGTCACTAGCCTTGACCTACTCTAAGGTTGTCACTACAGAGCTCTACTGCTGATCAGGAGGCATTTAAGGAGATCCCCCATAACTCCTCAGGAATTCTTTAACGTCGTAGTCAGGATGACGCGATCAGCAGAGCTCTCTCAACACTTAGACAGCTGGTTGTGCAGCCCACAACTCGGATGTTGGGCCTCCCATGCCACACTAAGCAGCCCACTGGTCTGTACCGGTCCTTGCAAGGGTTTGTCCTCCGGGTCAGTCAGTCGTCAGACACGGCCTTTAGCCCTACGCAGTCCATGTGGGTTTGGTCAACGAAGCTCTATGACCTCATGCACGAAGTTCCTATCACCTGGACAAAAGAGACTCAATGCGAGATGAACAAACTCAGCAAGTACAATGGGGTGACTGCACATCCATAGGGCGAGGGGATAGGCTGAAGGCTTGGCGAGAGTATACCAACTCCCGCTTGGTCAATTTCGTGATCAACCACCCCGGTCAACACTGGTCAACGCTTGGTCAACTCGCCGATCAATGCCTTGATCAACCCTCGACTCGGCTATGGCTGTCGACCCCTTTCCCTTCACTTCCCTCTTTCTCTCTCCTTACTTTCTTCTTCCTTCACCCCTACTATGGCTTCTCTCTTCTTCGTCTCTCCCTCCTCCTTCACAAGTCTTCTTTCTTCTTCGTTCACTCCGTTTCCGAGCTCGGCGGCTATGGCCGCCACCTTCTTCCTTTGACCTCACAACAATCTTGTATCGCTCCTCTCTCTCTCTCTCTCTCTCTCTCTCTCTCTCTCTCTCTCTCTCTCTCTCTCTCTCTCTCTCTCTCTCTCTCTNCTCTCTCTCTCTCTCTCTCTCTCTCTCTCTCTCTCTCTCTCTCTCTCTCTCTCTCTTTGTCGTTGTCTTCTTTGCAGGTACACCACACCTTGCTTCGTCGGCGCAACTATGGCGGACCCTCCTTCGACGATGCACTTCTGCTATGGCTCGTGGAGTAGCGGGAACCAGCGCCGATACCAATGCAATCAGACTCACTTTCTTCGTCAACTCGCATGCATGCAAACAAATGGAAATGTACACTAGCGCTGTGCGCCCACACAAAGCTCGGAGATACCAACTTGCTTTCAACTGGCTTTGAGGCCTCAGCGCCCAACGTCCTTCCCTTCTCGTGTCGACCAACTGTTCGCACACACTCACACTTAACTCTGGATCTCCCTAGATACTCCGCGCACACTCACTATGTGTCTCTCACGCACATACACACTAGTACCTATCACTAGCTATGGCAGCTATGGCCGCCGGTTATCTTTACTACAAACAACCATGGCTGCTCTGACTCCGCTTCTGCCCACTTCGACTTTCGGCAATCTGCAGACCACCTTGCACAAGACGTTGGGACAGCGCTTCCGCATGGCTCACGCCGGAATGAATGAATGGCTGGTCGCTGCCTCTTGATTTATACTTTTGTTGGACGCTGGTCTGATCCCTTTCCACAGGGCCCTTGGTACACACAGTCCCACATGGTTTTTGCTGACTGGACAAAGTGAGACTGGGACTGGGTACCATTGACTAAGCAAAGTTGGACTCACCACTTGCCCACTTGCCTCTCGTTTGCTGTGAGCAACGTTCGAAAGGCCACTTTCGGACCTTCCGGAAGCCTGCGGACTTGGCCTTTTGGAACTGTAGCAGCTACGACCTTGACCTTTCAGGACTGTAGCAGCTATGACCTTCACCTTTCAGAATTGCCACAGCTACAGACTCTACACAACTATGACCCCTACTCGACAGGCCTAGGGTTCAAGACCCGATAGCTACATCGACCTACGATAGACAACAACTAAGTCCTAATACGCAGGTCACGGGTTCAAACCCACAGGGGTACTGTACACGGGTGAGGTGAGGTCTAGGGATCCAGCCCTGGGATCTGCATCTGCTATTGCAAAGGTGAAAACCGTTTCATTTGTTTTAGAACATGAGGGATGCGCAGCATTCGGGGGGCCATCGGCCAAGGCATCAGCACGCCATCGGATCCTTTGTAATTCAGAACTATTTTATTGTGGTCGCCGCTGGATTCGAACTCACGTGTGCAATTCAACAGTTTCATGTGTGCATCAACTGAGCAGCCTGCCAACGTGCAAAATGAGAAGGAATCTTCCGCAAGAACAAAGGAAGATGCACCGCGACGGACAGATACATTGAAAAGAAATCCCGGTGTGAGTATGGACTAAGGAGCTGTCAGATGTAAATGTCGACGAGAGAGAGAGAGAGAGAGAGAGAGAGAGAGAGAGAGAGAGAGAGAGAGAGAGAGAGAGAGAGAGAGAGAGAGAGAAATGGGAATGAGTCTGTCGCTAGAACATCTGCCACATTTTCGGTCTTTGGCAGTGTATATTTCCATGCTGTGGCAGTGGATACCTCCATGTTCTAGGGGAAGATTCAATCCCATTTTGCTCATTTGGTGAAGCGTGGCAATGTCGGTCTGTGTGTGCCTGTGTGAAGGATGGCAATGTCGGTCTGTGTGTG
>BFEA01000015.1:5989178-6026448 GCA_003427395.1 Chara braunii | reverse complement strand
CATTTTTCAGTTCTGCCCTCGGGGCCTTTGCAGAAATGCCCCTGGTACCGTACGTGTCACCGGTACTTATACCGGCTCCCCATACGGTACGGGGGGCCAGTCTCGTACCAGTTCCCTGCTGCTGTACTCGTACTCAGTGTGACTTGCTGTTTCGGCATTCGGAATCCAAGACTTGGACTTTGTGCCTTGCCACTGTGTCTGCGTCCGATCCTCAGTCCCAGTCAGTCGTGTCGAGTGAGTGAGTGTGTGTGTGTGCTCTCACTCTCTCCCTCTCTCTCCTCTCCCTCGGCTCACCCTCAGCCTCACGCTCGTTACATAGCATGTTTCCCGTCACTATGGCACCCGTACGAGAGTCCACACAGAGCGAACTTAGACTACGGTAGGACCCATCTGGGGAAGGATAATCCTACGCACACACTGGGTGTTAGTATGGGGTACGTACTGGGTACTTCCAATCCCACAGGTATCTCACGATGCCTGTGGGTGGTAATTCATCCAGGTTGGGGTCCGTGGGAATTCTCATTGCGGGAATTAGTCTGGACTGTGGATTCTTGGTGAGCCCGGGGCAGGAAGGCCTCATGCTTAGGATAGGGGAGGGTGGGATATCGCATCTTAGTGGAAGGGCAGTTCGCTGCCCATAGAGTCTGCGGGATGAGGCACAGATGGGGGGGGGGATGACTGCGTATACCCGGGCCGTCCGTCCTTAACATTAGAATTAAGAGTGTCTGCACGAAGACGTTCGGGTTAGTCCCGTAAGCGTTGGCGCAGATAACGAATTGTGATCTGAGCGTTAGCATAGGTCATGGTACAATGGTGCCACCCTGAGGTGACTCCCCCTGGGTCCTCGCAATCCCAATGGATGAGTACTACGGGCACCTCCGGAGGCCTGGCCACCACCCTCTACTACACCCTGGAACTTTTCAAAAAAAAAAAAAAAAAAAAAAAAAAAAAAAAAAAGTTCCTGCCCTGTGGCCAATGGTATACACATGTGAAGTGTTGTTAACCAGACCCCTCTCCTTTTTATTTCTTTTTTCTTTTTTCTTTTGTAACGGCACTGGGCCAATCCCTGGCTTCGGCTAATGCAAGAGCACACAAATCGAGCCGGAGTACAATAACCATTTTAACCAGACTCCTCTCCTTTTCATGTACCACGGAAACTCTTCTGCTACACTTTGCGGCAGCATATCCAAGGAAAAGCAGAACTTGAGCAGAGGAGGCCAGCCCCACCTTCTCTTATATATACATATATCGTCACAAACAGAACTGCCCGGTATATATATATATATATATATATCGTCACAAATAGAACTGCCCGGTAAACCGTAGGCAGAGTATATCGTCACAAACAGAACTGCCCGGTAAACCGTAGGCAGAGAGAGAGAAGAGGACATATATATCGTCAAATAGAACTGCCCGGTAAACCGTAGGCAGAGAGGGAGAAGAGGACAACAAACGAGGGGCTGTGACAAACTGTTTCGTCGGAGTTTCACCGACTCATCAGGAGGCTGTATCGTCACAAATATATATATATCTTAAAATATGAAGCGGTCCTCCCATGGCGCTCCCCTCGGGCCCAGGAAAAACCGGGTGTGGAGTTCCGCACGCGGTGCCACAGGAGACCGAGGAGGAAAACGGGAGGCGATGAACGCGAGCCAGCTCTGGGCCACCTTTATTGTCTTTTCGTCGTTTCTCGCTTGGAGGTTGTTTCATTGGAAGGGCCACATGAGACCAAATCCTCCGCTGGAACATGGAAAGATAGGGATGCACCGCGTGGCCTGGCAGCTTTTGGTCTTTTCATTGGAAGGGCCTCGTGTGACTGAGTTCTCCACTGGAACATGGAGATATACATTGCCATATTCTTTGTCTTGCGGATGTACCGCGTGGCCGGGCAGCTTTTGTCGTTCAAATTTCAAACCTCTTTTGTCGGTTTTCAGCATGGCTATGCCGGACCCGGACCCCGACCCCGACATTTCCGAACATGGAACCGGACCCGTGTCCGGTAGTTTCCGGACGTCCGGAATTCCGGACATTTCCGAACCTCCTGACATGGGGAATCCAGACGGTCCAGAAATGTCCCGACCATTAAAAAAAAAAAAAAAATTCTGAAAAAAAAGTATGCTATGCAGAATAACAATGCAAACCACTTTTGCCTCAGAGTCATGTCAGAATTCCTAACCAAACTTGAGTTAAAAGTCAAAAACTATAAAAAAGCTTACAAAAAGACTTTACAAACTAATAAAAGCCTATTAAAAGGTAATGAATCATTAATACTTAAAACATTGGGGTTGTCTAATAAATTATTATAGAGAGAGAGCATGTTCGGACCCCCCAAAAAAGCATAAACGGGCCTGAAAAAAACCCAAAACGATTTTGGGGGCTTGGCTCTTCAATGGGGAAGGGTCCTGGACCGTTTTGTTTTTTTTTTTCCTCGAAATTTGGCAGATCCAGACCTTCCAGACCGGACTTCTGGAGTCCGGTTACTGAATCCAGACCGTCTGGACGGCAGTCCAGACATCCGGATCGTAGCCATGGTTTTCAGATTTGTTTTGTCGTTTTCCGCATAGGGAGGTCATTTCATTGGAAGGGCCTCGCTCCACCGCTCTCCAGATTTGCAAAACAAGACCGAATCCCACTCCAGAACATGGAAATATGCATTGCCATCATTGCCATCTGTCAAAGGGTCCAAGGTTGAATCCAGATGGAGACCACGAGTTTTTTTTTGTAAGTCTATTTCTTTAAGCCCAACCAATTCAATTACCTGTCAAATCTGGACAGGACGGCCTTTCAGGCCTTTTTTATTGTCATTATAGTATTACGGGGAACCCCGTAGCGGCCACATCCGTGCTCAAGCCTCCAACGAGGGAACATGCGGGAGCTGCACCCACCAGCAGGTGCGATACCTGCTACAGCAGGTGGGCGATACCGGCCAGCAGTCAGCCAGTAGCGTCAGGACCGAGCTTCTTCGATGGGCCAGTCATTGTGCGTCCCCTCCGGTCCCCTCCCCCTGTGAACATCAGCAGTCTCTGCTCAATGCCACTCGGGGGGACCAATGGCATATCTCTAGGTGGCGGGCGCCAAGCTTGCCCAGGAAGGTATATGAGGCCAATGGGGATTGAACCCAAGACCTCCTGAATGCCACTTGCGTGCCTTACCAACTGAGCTAGGCCGCTGGATCGACCACGAGTTTGAATCTGCAGCATACCGAGCATAGTTATTAAAAAAAAAAAAAAAGAATCTAGTAATCTACAGCTTTGTTTCGGCCTTTTCATTTTTTTTGGAACACTGAATCCTCCGCTGGAATTCAGAAATATACATTGTGTTATTGGATCTGTACCTCTGGGCCTCAGCCCTCCTCCGGGGGGGGCAAGCACGGGCTCGAACCAGCGACATCGGCCTCAAGAGCCAAGTATCGTAACCACTACAGCCAGGACACGGTGTTCAAAAGCGGAACCATGCCGGCCATGATATCCGCCCCAACCCTGGGAGGCCGTAGTGTCCAAACTCAACACACACCACACACAACACCACACGGACGCTGGCAACCCCGCACACTTCGCTCCAAATAGCACATGACCCCCATCGGTAGTATAGCCCGCTCACTTATGCAGGACTTTAGCTGCCCGCCTGTGGCATACTGCGCAGCCGCACGGGCCTGCAGGGCCCGACCAGCGTAAAAGCCTTAAAACAAGGGCCTACAGGCCCCGTGTCGTTTTCAGCCTAAAAGCCTGAAAACAAGGGCTTACAGGCCCTGTGTCGTTTCAGCCTGAAAACCTGAAAACGAGGGCCTTCAGGCCCTATGTCGTTCCAGCCTAAAACAGGGCCTTCCAGGCCCTGAGTCTTTTCAGCCTGAAACGGAGGGCCATTTTCGGGCCCTCATAAAGTCGACCTGCCCTGACACTTAGGGTCCAGACCAGGGTTTTCAGCACAGGCCATTTTTGGCCTGTTTTCAAGACAACCTTTGTTAGAACTTCAACACCAGGGTCTGGCACGTTTTGGCATTGGCAAGAGCAGCCTCCTGGACGGGCCAGCACTATATAAGACTGGCCCGCCCTGCAGGCTGCAGACAGTCATGAGGTAGTTCCTAGGAGCTTCCCAGGCACTTCACGTGCAGGAGGCAGGAGGCATTCTTCAGGATTCAGCAGCAGCACTCTGGAGGAGCGCTGCAGTAGTAGCGTTAGCAGTAGTCTTCAGCGCTGGGCGCTATTAGGAGCTAGAGTTGTACTGGAGAGAGAGAGATGGTTGGCGGAGGCCAGGGAGACTTACCTGTGGCGCCATAGTTCCAGCTTCGTCTTCGATGTACCTGCAACAAGGCGCCCCCTTCACAGGTTAGTACCGGACTGAGAGAGAGAGAGAGAGAGAGATCTTCTTCTTCCTCTTCYAAGTCCACCATCTCCTCCTCACCCTCTCGCTACCTAACTTCTCAGTACCTGCAGACTACGAGAGAGAGAGATTGGTGACTTTGGGACTTGACGACACTGGATCCAGACTCGACATTGGGATTCAGACATTTGACGAGGGATTATTTGGGACCTGTGCTGAAGACTTGGTGTTGACGACATTCCCATCTTCCCCTCTTCTTCGTCTAACCTCCCTCTTCTTCGTCTGTGTATGGTTGGGGACTGGTGCATTTTTCCTGTGTGAGCGCCAGGCCCCTTCACACCATGGAATGATGATGATGTATGTTCGGGCTGCATTGCGACATTGATTGTTCGGATCATTGGTATTTAAGCCTTCTGCTGTGCTGTCTTGTACTATGTGAGAGAGGTCGGTTCTTGTTCTGGTCTGCACCTTTACGGTATGCAACACCGCCAGTTCACAGAGCTTTCCAATGTTTTTGGATCTGTACCTCTGGGCCTCAGCTTTCCTCCGTGCAAGCACGGACTTGAACCGGGACCTCGGTCTCCAAAGCCAAGTATCGTAACCACTACAGCCAGGACACGGTGTTCAAAAGTGGAACCATACCCTGCGATATTCTTCAGAGGCTCCAAGGTCGATTCCAGATGCGGGCCACGAGATCGATGTAGATACAACGCGTGGCCTTCCCCTTCTTTTTGTTGTCCTCTCTTTCATTTGAAGCCCCCCGAGTGCAAATCCAGGCGCAGGCGGGCCTCCTCAGCCGCAGCCGCTCTTTGCAATATGTTTGAATACAAGTACATAGCAACCTGGAGAGGGCTGTTCACAGCGTATTTGAACAGAAGTACAGTGCTGAAGGACAGCCTGGAATGTTGAGTACTTCTGGTGCGTAGAATGGGCTGGCGGGAGAGGAGGGGCAGGGGTGGAATGGGCCACAGGAGAACAAACTGGCGCACTTTGTGGACCGGATGGTGTGTTCGCACCATCAGGTCCACAAAGTGTGCCTGTCTGATTCTGCCATGTATAGGCAGGATAGGGGCTGGGGTGCAGCGTTGCCGCCCCGGGTCCACTTGTTAGTCCAAAAGGATAAAATCATAAAAGAGAAAAGATGTGGTAGGAAAAAACAGAAGGCAGCTATGGCAATGCAGGCTGCATCGGTGATTTGCCGGGACCATAAGGCACTCCATGTGTTGTGTAGTGCAGTCACCCAGTGCAAATATCTGACCATCCATATTCACTGGCAGTGCTTGTGAATGATTAAACCACCACTACACACCCTGGGCAAATTGAGTCAGTGAGGACATATATCTCCAAAAGTTTTGGGGTTCGGGACAGCCTAGGGCAGGGAAGCCAAGAAACAAAAAGTGGCTCCCCTGGGACTGCCAGTGCTGGTCTGGCGGATGTTTTTCAGTTCACCAGCCTCAAACGCATCCCAGGCTGGCGCACAAACTGGGGGAGTTAGGGGGGAGGATTATAGGCCTTGGCCTTCGACGACCGGTACAACCATTCTGGAGAAGGCTGCAAAATGACGTTTAGGGATTTCTAGCGTGGTAGGGATCCATGCCTTTGATCATGGGAGGAAAGAAGTGGATGAGAAACCAGAAAGACAATGTAGATCACCCGAACTGCACTTCCACGGTTGTGGCTGTTCGAAGTAAACCCATACCTACAGCTGCGGTCATCGCTCTGTGTCTGCTCAACTTTAACAGGCTTGAGAACAGTTGGAGGCTGATGCTCTGCTTTAGGCCTTTTCGATAAAACAGGCGTGCCAGATGATTGCCTCTTCTCCTTAGTATCGACAACATAGTCATAGCACTGGTATCCAGCCATACTACACACAAATTCCATATCGTCCTGCTGCATCTTCTGCTCCAAGGCTTCCAGTACATCTGCCGGCAGTTCCCGAACCTCCCCGCAAATACTGCAATTTCTCTTGCATAATCGGCAGCCCCCAAAGGTGTCTTCATCGCGCATACCAGCGCTGCTGGCGCCACTGCCTCTCTCAACAGGCTGCACTGGCTCTGAATAAACATCATCTGTGCACTCCGGTGGGGGACCATTGAGATCGAATTGGAATCTCATCTTCTGCGACTAAAAGTCCTGCACAAGGACATGCCACAAGACCTGAGCTTTTGTTTCCCAGTTGTACAGACCAGACCAACTTGGTTTCCAATGGGCAACATGCGATCTTTTTTTTTCTTTTTTTCTTTTTTTCTTTTTTTCTTTTTTCTTTGTTCTTCTTCGAAGTTCCTTTCCAAAAAGATGGCAATCAGAAACGATGGAGAGTGACAACGGCCGAATGGGCAACATGCGATCTTAAACCACCAGTACTTGGGCACTGCGCGCCACGCCGGCCGCACCTTTTTTGAAGCGGCGCGGGCTGTCGATACGATTTATCGACGGCCCGCCGGTAGCGAAATTCCCGTAGCGTTAACGCTAAGGCGTCGCCCAAGTACTGGTGGTTTAAGGGGTACATGAATGCTCTCTGCCTAGAATTAACAATTACAAAATTATCCTCCCCACAAATGCGGCCTGGATTTGCAAATGCCCCCCAAGTGCACGATATGCACCAAAAGATGCACCGAAAATTATCCTCCCCAAGTTTTCAGACAATTTGTCATCCCTTTTATAAGAAAACCCAAAGGGCTCTATAACCAAACTTGTCAGCCAATTCATAGAGCGGACACCATATTCACTAACAGCAAAAACAAATAACAAAAAATGGCTACCAGAGTAGCCCGGGGTCACTTGCCC
Organism: Chara braunii; assembly: GCA_003427395.1. Classification (NCBI taxonomy): domain Eukaryota; kingdom Viridiplantae; phylum Streptophyta; class Charophyceae; order Charales; family Characeae; genus Chara; species Chara braunii. The sequence continues at coordinate 6,019,341 of BFEA01000015.1, read as the reverse complement.
GGCCGGGCCAAAAAATATATATATATATAGTTTTAGAATTTACTTTTTTATTTTAAATTTGGTGAAGAATTTCGATGTGACCCTGAGGCAAAAGTTGTTCAGTTTATTTTTCTGCATAACATAGTTTTTTTTTCGAAGTTTTTGGATTTTTTTTTTTTTTTTTTTTTGGTGGGACCTTCCTTGCACGGGCCGGCCACCCAGGACCCGGGCGACCCGGGAGTCAGAACGGCGGACACAAAGCGGAGGTAGAGAAGGTGGAGGAGGACGATCGTGAGGGAAGACACTGGCGAGCGACAGGGAGATGAGGCAGCGGGCGTAGAGGGGGAAAAGCGGGTTGGACGCCCGTCTGTGCCTAGTACGGTCGTGGTGAATCTAGCGCTGATTTGCGCCGGATACATTCACCAACTGTGATGGCGGAGATGGCGGGATGCAGGATATGGTGGCATCAAAAAAGGCGGATCTCGCCCGTTTCTTAACGAAAACAGGCAAGTGAAGAGTCGAAATTGGGGTCTTAAGGGCGTGCGACCCCGAATATGAAGTCAGATAGACGAGAAAGTTAGTAAATTAGGAGTTAGTTAGGAAAGTAGGTGCGGGGAGATGGTGGAAGCCGGCCATGGCAGAAGGAAGAAGAAATGATGTCGCGCCCGTTTCTCGATAGAAACGGGCAAATAAAGATTCATGTCTAATGTTTTCGGGGCCAGCGACCCCGAATATGAATTCAGATTAGTATGAAAGTTAGTGAACGAGGAGGTTAGTAGTGAAAATAGTGCGTGGGGATGGCGGAATGGTCGAGCAAGAAGATGGAAGTCTCGCTCGATTCGCGTTAAAGTCGAAGGCAAAAGGGGGCTAGACGGAGGTGCGGGACCATTGCGAATCCGATGGCCATATCGGATTTCGCGGTGGAGTAGCAAGTTCGGGGGCACAGGGCAAGGGAGCTGCACGTGGGAAAGGGAGAAACGATTCCGTAATCTTTGGATGTATCTTTCCACTTCTTGGCGAAAGATTCATTCTCGTTCTGTATGGTAGAAGTGGGGTTGTGTGACTGTTGCACGAGATGGGGGTGTGACGATGAATCTCTCTGCGTTTTAGCAGAAGAGTCGTTCATATGTTTACAAGCGTTGCATGAAACTGGCCGGGAGTTCGGCTAGGTGCTTGGATGCGGTAGCTAGGGAGTAACAGAGAGAGAGAGAGAGAGAGAGAAGGAGACGGCTCACCAGGTGGGGTGGTTGATGCCGCGCAGCCTCTGCACGAGCGCACGGTGAATCTCTCCGCATTCTGGCAGAAGATTCATAGCGTGGGGCCAGTCGCGGGTTGGAGACTTACCTGATGCAAGTGCGTGACGTACCACTCGCGTGAAGACTTAGTAGAAAGCTCCCCCCCCTCTCTTGCACGAACCCAACTGCTAGTGGAGCCAGATGCATGATGTGGAGAGAGGGGGAACGGGATAGAGAGGGGGCAAACACGCCGCGTAGGCGTGCGAGGAGGTACACATGAGCGAGCGAGTAGAGGAAGAAGGATCGGGGTGTTGATGTAAGAGCACATACCTGGTTTTAGCGGCGGTCCACAAGGTCGACATCTTCGTGTACTTCGGGTGCTGCTGCCGATGTCAGCGGAATGCATTGTCGGTTCGTAAGCTGCCAGTAGCACTATAGTAGTAGCCTGGGCATGTTTCTGCTTTCTAGACAACGTTAGACTTGTTGGCTTTTGTCGTTAGGGGCTCCAGCTCAAGTTCCCCGTTACTGTTCAAAGTCCTACTCATTCGATCTGTGGTCGTCATTAGGCTGGTGCAGTTGAGCCCGGAGGGACCGATTGTACGTCCAAGTGGCGTTGTTGCTTATTATGGTCAACTAGAGAACGGTTGTTGCAACTGCTGCTTGCCTTCGCTACGTCGCTATTGAGCAGGGCTCCCTACTAATGTGATATGTGAGTTGCCACTGATCTTCGAGTCAAGGACCGCTAGGCTTGGTGTTCTGTGTGTATGTGCATTTGCCGTGTACGCGGCCGTTGCACGTTGCTGAGTTGTTGCGCGCACACCGGTTTGGCAAACTTTTGTCGGGTATCTTGCGGCTACGCGTGGCTGTGTTCTGTGTGTCGGTATTGTGTGATTGATGGAGCCTATTACGCCTTGTGGTGCATGTCGCTGCCGCACCGATGACTTCATTATGATTTGCATTGTGCATTGTTGAAAGTGTAGAGCGGCAATGGTCGGACTTAGTGATATAAACGGTTGCAATACATTGTGCGTAGTGGATACATGCCAGGTTATGTTAAGCTCCGCTATGATTCATCTGCACATTGAATAAGAGCATAGGAATGTGCTCTATTTTAGTGGAGCATTTCTAAGCGGGATGATAGCAGTCTGATTGGAGAGAAGGCATTGCGGCTTCAAAAGGGAGTATCAAGTCCACAAGGAGATGACGACTACGACTAGGAGTGGTGATCAAGCTCTCCAACAAGGGGGGGATCGTTGCTGCGAGTGGGAGGATCGTCAAAGAATCATCGATTGGTGTTTTGACTTTAGTTTGTCCAAGTTGCAGCTACCTTTTGGGCGCCATTGCGGGGCCCTCAGGCGATGAAAGGTTTCAAGGCCCTCTCCTAAGAGCTGAGTTGTCCCCCTCTTGTATCCCCGGGGGGGGTAAAGCTTTCACTTTCATTCTATAAACCCAGTTATAACCCCTATCTGTATTCCTTGTTACGTTTTGACTGAGTATATTGTGTGCACCACTAAGTTGACTTTTAGTTTTGACTTTCAGGACATGATTCAGACTTAACTAAAGGAATGCATGCATAATATCAGTTTCAGTTTTATTGTCTGACTGAAAGCAGATTGTGGGATTGCATCTGGGGGAAGGATGGGAGGAAGGCAGTATTGCTTGTGTCTGACTGGGTCCATCAAAGGCTGGGCATGTCTCCATAAGTTTGGGGAGGCCCAGTGCTATGTTTATTTTTTAGTTGCCTGGGGGACCAGACAAGTTCCATAAGTTTGGGTGGTATGGTTGCTCTGACTTGCGAGGGTTGTCTGTGGATGACTTTTTGGGGACCAAGCAAGTTTGGGTGGCTTGGTTGCCTTGTTTATTTTGGGTTTTCTCAGTTTCTTTTGGTTGTGGACGAAGGGGTCTAAGCATGTTCCATAAGTTTGGGTGGCTCAACCTCTTCCTGCTTTACCATTAAGAAAATAAATCAGGCAGAGGACCAGACATGTTCCATAAGTTTGGGTGGTCTTGGTCCAATGCCACGCACATGTTGGAACCAGAAGGTTATAACTTGGCTATATTTTATTACTATTCTACTTATGAACAGGCTGGTCAGACATTGTCCTATAAGTTTGGGTGGTCTGACTATATCTTAAACCACCAGTTCCTTCCCCAGTGTTGGGAAATTACGTGATACTGGCCAGTACCCGAACTTTTCGGGGGTCGGACAGAGGGTCGGCAATGTCCCAAAAGTTGTATTTTTTTTTTGCCCGTGCACGAAAGGGAAAGGAAAAAAAACGGGCCTTTGTACTGCAATGATGTCGGGCAGGGACGTCTAGGAGACCGTGCTCACACAGCCTCACAGTCTTGCATGCATCTTACAGCAAAGACGGTCACGTTCTCAAACTTGTTGTTTTCTTTTTTTCTTTTGTATTTGTTTGTTATGAGTACCCTACCAACGAGGCAGGGCGGAATCCGTGATCTGCTCTAGTGTTGTTTCCTCAGATGATTGTAACACTGATGTATCCAGCCGTTTTCAAGGTCGAATCCATGTTTTCATTTTTTTTTTCTTGTTTTCTTTTTCTGGACTCTAACAATCTCAATCCGTGATCTGCTCGAGCTGTGTTCCCTCAAAGGATTGTAACCCTGATCACACTGGCACTTACGAGAATGTATCTTGCCATTTTCACGGGCGAATCCATGTTTGTCCGTTTTTTTTTTTTTTGAGTTTCTGAAGTCTGACAACCTGGCCACGGGGCTGAGATGCCCTCACTGAGGGCACACTCACACTTACACTTCCGAGAATGTATACAGCTGCAATCACGCCCAAAGCTTTGTTTTCTTTTCTTGTTTTCTGAGTTTTCATGGCCGCAACTTTTTTTTTTTTTTTTTTTTTGTTCTTCCTGTGAGAGTACCATAAAGAAATGGAGTGGGACCCAGGCTCGACAAAACTCGGAGCGCAGTGAAAATCAGGGTCGGCAACAACAGGCTCGGAGGTACTGGTGGTTTAACACAAACAGAAGAGAATATTAATTAAGAATAAACTTGTGGTAAGAAGGGGCACTGACCCTCGAGCTAAGACGATCGGTTCGGTCATATGCTACCTCAAAAGATTAAAGTGCAGAGAATTACATATAACTTGGATACTTAAACAGTCCAGGGCAACTAGGATGGACAACCTAGTCATATGCCCAAGGAAGAGAAAAAGTTGCAGTGTCCTCTGTTTGTGTATACTCAATGGTTGAGCTAGACATTGTTCCATAAGTTTGGGTGGTCTAGCTTTACGCCTTATGTAACCTGGGTATAAGGGATAAATAATTGAAAGACTACGAACTATTGCTTGACAAGAGTAACTTTGGGCAAGTGAGAATACTTACCTTTGTGGTTTGGCCTTGCATGTGGCCGAGTGAGATTACTATTTAGTCTGAGTTTCAGTTTGATAGGTAGTTGCTTTAGAAGCTCGCCACGTGCTAGAGCCATAGGAATTGGTTTCAATTCTTGCATTTTCTGAGCCGAGTTTATTTTACTTAGGTCAATTTTCGCATTTTTTTGGATCATTTTTTATAATAGGTTGTGTATAAATCTTGATAAGCTACTTTCTCTACAGGAAGCGCTGCCGTAATTTTTGCAAATCCAAGGAGTTAGTCAAATTTTAACTTTTCAAAGTTCAGATTGTTGAAATTTTATATATGGCTTAGTAAAAATATGGCAAGTCTCCTTTTCTAAACGGAGTGCTCCCCAAATTTTTGCTAACTCAGGAAGATAGACAAAATTGAACCTTGAGAAGTCAAAGTCACTTTAGATTCTGAATTTAGCTTTGTATAAATCTTGGATTGACACTTTTCTAAAGAGAATGCTGCCAAACTTTGTACAAATCTAAGGAGTTAGTTAAATTTTGTCATAGTTGAACTCAAGTTTGTTTTTTTTAGTTCAAATATGACTTAGTATAAATCTGGAAAGTCTCCTTTACTAAAAGGAGTGCTGCCCAATTTTTTACTGATTCAGGGAGTTAGACAAAATTTGACTTTTTATGAGCTAGAGATTATTTCGTTTTTTATATTCAAGCTAATATAAATTTTGAAAGGGCATTTTTCCTACGAGAAACGCTGCCGAAATTTTCTTAGTTTATTGTTTAAATTTTATATATAGCTCAGTAAAAATCTGGGAAGTCTCCTTTTCTGAAGGGAGTGCTCCCCAATTTTTGTTAATTCAGGAAGATAGACAAAATTGGACCTTGCGAAGTCAAAGTCATTTTAAATTTTGAACTTAGATTTGTATAAATTTTGGATTAACACTTTTCTAGAGGGAATGCTGCCGAAAATTTTACAAATCTAAGGAGTTAGTTAAATTTTGTCCTAGTTGAACTCAAGTTTGTTTTTTTCTCAGTTCAAATATGACTTAGTATAAATCTGGGAAGTCTCCTTTTCTAAAGGGAATGCTGCCCAAATTTGTACTGATTCAGGGAGTTAAACAAAATTTGACTTTTTACGAGTTAGATATTATTTCGGTTTTTATATTCAAGCTAATATAAATTCTGAAAGGGCACTTTTCCTACAGGATGCGCTGCCGAAATTTTCTTAGTTTAAAGAAGATAAATTATATTTTGACAGGTGGCGATTCTGGCAATCCACTCCACATAGGGGAGATTTTATCAAGGTCTAGCTTTCTTTGGGCACTTACTTAGAGGTAGACTCAGACTTAGATAAGTAAGACGATTTGAGTGAGATCATGATATGGAGATTATTCTTCATTGACTTATAGATCTAGCTTGGGAATTGGTCTGTCTTGTGTTACAAGTCCTCTTAAACGTTTGATTCAGGATTTGAACTAGATCGGCTTGATCCTACGAGGATCATCTTCTGTTATCTCTCATAACAGGTCGGTTGTCGATTCGTCGATTTACGACTTAACTCCAATAGACTTTTGCCACTCAACCTAAAGGCTTTAGCCTTGTGGTTTAAATTGTTTCGTTCTGTTTTTACCCGACTTTATTGAATGGTCATTTAACAAAGGGACTAAGTATTTTTATTTTGAGAGTTGCACAAAATGTGAGGCTTGTATGGTTAAAGCAAAGGGTGGGACTGCAGAGAATCGTTAAAATTGACCCCGTGTAGTGCATGGACTTTTGGTTGAATCTTTGATGTGATTGCAGGTATGTTTGGTGGTTCGGACTTTGGATTTGACTGCCTGCTATCACATACATATATATGGTTGAGAGGAGTCTCACTGTGATTGTGAGAAGTGATCGTCACATATTTATAACCCCCCCCCTCTCTCTCTCTCTCTCTCTCTATCTATCTATCTATCTATATATATATATATATATATATATATATATATCATATATATATATATATATCGTCACAAACAGAACTGCCCGGTAAACCGTAGGCAGAAAGAGAGAAGAGGACAACAAACGAGGGGCTGTGACAAACTGTTTCTCGGAGTTTCATATACGGTTTACCAGGCAGTTCTGTTTGTGACGATATATATACATGCACATACGTACGTGTTGGGTGTTTGCATGACCTATTGTGACAATGAGCAAAGGGTTAAACAGATTATGCCTTGAGAGAAAAGGGAGATCCTCTTTTATCCTTTGCTTTTTAGAGTTTTTATATAGTTGGACGTTTTAGTCCGTGACAACCGTCAAAGTCAAACCCCTTGATTTCTCTCCAAGCCCCAGATTATGGAGCTGGTCTCCAGGGCAATAAAAAACGATTTTCACCATAGGTATGAACCTGTGTACCACCCACTCTCCGCAGGATGCAGAAGAGGGTGTGGTTCTCAATAACACTTGGCGGTTGTCTAGCGTCGAGAGATTAACCCCTCAAGGCGCATGTCAGTCGACACTTGGGTGTTGAATGCAACCCTCGAGGTCAGCGAGGACCACATGATTATGGGTACTACATAATACGCCATCGTTGCGACCACTTGCGTAAGCATGCATTGCCATTCGATATGGGAAGACCCTACGTCCACGCGGTTTTTATACTAAGTCTCGCGCATGTCGCCTATCTGATTTCCACGTCGGAAGGTTATGGGATGGCTACAAAAGGGACTAGGAGTGTTGTTGTGTTGTTCATTTTGTGTCGTTTTGTGTGTTGTGGTGTAACGAGTGGTATGTGGGATGCGTCCTAGTCGACCGACAACGAATCGCGCTTGGGACTTCAACCACCCAGTGCGTCGGTTCGCATGCGGGTCCGATAGAGGCGTAGGACCGCGCGTACCCCCTATGCTACAACGAACGAGAAACGCCCTCGGCTGGTCCACCTTTGCGATTGCAACTGATTAACTTTCGTACTGTGGACTGGTAACTCGGCAAGGATACGTCCACCAAAGGGAGGTGACAGCTCCCGTAGGGTGGAGGTAAGTCGTGCCTCGTGTAGGCCCTATCCTATTGCCGCAATGTGCTTAAACTTGCGTGACAGTTTTATTACATCGTTTATTAGAAGGATATTATCTTGCATTTTTTTGTCTTTGATAAAGCCAGTTTGCGTTGGATGAAAGATATCTTTCATTATCCGGATCATACGGTTTGCCAAGGCTTTCGCCGCCATTTTGTACACCACTGTCAGTAGGGTAATAAACCGGTAGTTTCGAATATTCGGTTTATCACCTTTCTTGTAGAGGAGAGATAGCACCCCTTGCCCCACCACTTCCCCCATTTGCCCTGATTCCCAGACGGCATGGTAGTAATTCATCAGGCCCCTTAGATAGGAACATTGGTTGACTGTTGGCCTTTTTGGGGACGTTCTGCATTATAGGCATTCACACTTGGGTTTCGCTGTGCTTTAATGATGCTCAATATTCGGCAAAGACATCGAAGGCCGGCGGAGGGGCTACAACTGGGGATGGGCTTGACTGGGAGTGCCTTGCCCTGCTCCATATGGCTGGTCTATATGGACCCACTTTCCGACAAATAATGAAATTGGTTTTGAAAAAAAATCAATCGGGGTAGATGAGATCTTATTTGTGATTGTCCCAAGAGCAACCTATAAGACCAGTACTGCATCTGACCATCTCTCTCTCTCTCTTTCTCTCTCTCTTTCTCTCTCTCTCTCTCTCTCTATCTCACGCGCGCGCGCGTGCAAATACGAGTACAGGTGATGTGTACCTACATACGATGGAGCGGACAATGTGCGCACATAGTCACTGCATGGTCAATCAAGGAGACCATATAAGTTTCACAAGGAACATTAGACGAAAAAGACAAACAGGCCACTCTATCTGAAAGGAGTCAAATAGTCGCCCTTATAAGAAAGTTGGGTAATGGCTTCAGTATATTTATAAAGGACGTTGGGCACGGTTCCCATCACGTGCTGCTCCCCACGAATAGAATTGAGTTTATAAAAAAAAAAAAAAGGACTTAATGTATCTGACTGCAATTGTAGCCACAACTGGATGAATCTTACTGCAATTATCACGTTAAGAACTTCGAAGAAAAAGTCATAATGTGAGTGGTATGCCCTTACAAACATGCCATCAACACAATTGATTCTAGGAGTTCTCCCCGGAAATGAAGGTATGCAGCCCCTGTTGAATTACCTAATTATAAAGTTATTGTACCGCTTCACTATGGTTCAAGGCCCCACAGTGAACTTGTCACTCCCCAAACTCCATATCGCCTAACGGCATCCCATTACAAACATGCCATAGAGGAGGGGGGGTGAGTGCTAGTAACATGTTCTCCGGACCAGTTGGCGAGGCCCGGCTGCACTGCGCAGATGGGGGCAGTGGCCGTTCTTGATCGTTGTCATACCTGCCCCTGGTTATCCCCATGTCGAGCAGGTCATCGCTGACGTGATGAATCAGATGGTTTCTCCAACTGGCACATCGGGAGACAGTGCGTCGGAACGTGGTCCTTCTTCACGTTGATCTGACAGTGCGTTCTACTTGTTTGAGCGATCGTTTTAGCGAGAAAGTTGTTTGCTTATGCTTCGGTGCGCAGTGGTCTGCAAGATCATGTCGTTGTCCACGGATTTGCATCGCAATGTTGATGCCTACCTTTCAACCTGATTGGTCGGTCGGTGTCGGCTACATGAACTGGTAGATCGTCATTTGTCCTTGGCTACCAAGGATTGGGCTGGAGTCGACGAGGCTTGCGGGCGACTTCAAAAGGCGGATTGGTTGGAGGCCATGAGGCAACTCTTGCTAAAAGTTGTTTGACTGTCAATATTATGCATGCTCTCTGTGAGAGAGGGAGGGTGCCATATGTGGGATGAGCTCGCGAAACGGCCAGAGGAGGGGTTGATTGAGCAAGTGGACCTGGTTTCTCATCCAAGTGATGGGGCGGCTCATCCATTGATGACGCAGCCTGATCAGGGGCTGATTGAGCAAGATGCCTGTTCACAAACACAAGGACCCCAGTGCGAGCAGATTCAATTTGGTGAGAGGATCCCTTGCTGCTCCATGTTGGATCGGGCGGTCACCCCCTAGTCCGGGGTGAGCGGGCATCTTTGTGCTATAATCTGCCCTTTTAGAGGGCTCACTGGGGTATAGGTGCAATAATGTTGCATACTACTCAGTGCATGCTGCTGTTGCTCCAACTTTCAGGCAACTCCACATCCGACTTTCTTTTCTTTCTTCTTTTTTTTTCCTTTTCTTATTATTTGGACCATTTCTCGATTTTTGCGTGTCATCCTTGCACAGGGTTCATGCTAACCTTCTCTGTATCGTTCCAATTTTAATGGATGTCCCGAAGGACAGACACACGCGACTTTCTATGGGACGTCGACTGATTTGCATTCCATACTAAGTGCATGCTCGCTGGTTCGTATCTCATGTCGCGATGTAGTAGCTGGAGGGACGATACTTTATGTGTCCCATGTTTGCCGAAGTCGTTCGATGGTTCTACCGCCCTTTGCATCCCCCTCTTCACTGTGTTAGCCCTTTAGATCATGTTGATGTACTTCTATATGCATGGTCGCGCCAGGCAAAAGGAATTTCAAAACATTTTCCGCTGTCATGGTTCATTTTGTTAGGTGAGCAGCAGAAATCCGAGTTGGGAAAAATAGGCTCCGAGGGACTAGTGGTTCGAAGCAGCAATCCCCCCGACACTTGGCTCGGAGGGACTAGTGGTTTGAAGCAGCAATCCCCCCGACACTTGGAAACTCGGGGGCCTGGTTGGCCCGATGGGATGATCAGAAACAACTGGTAGTACCGGTAGGAGGACGACAAACCAGCATGCCTAGGGACGAGGAGCATTGTCCATGGGATTCGCGGACTCCACAAAAAAAAAAAAAAAAAAAAAAAAGACTGCTACAAGTCTCGGACTTTCACCGATGCATCAGAAGGTTGAACCTGGACAGACAGTCTGCCCATGATGCATTTGATTAATGGATACGCTGTAGGGCCTAACCCCGTTAGACTTTCGAGTCTGTGTCGACCCCACTGCGGGTCCCAGTTGGCTCGAACCGCCCACGCTCATGCTGAGGGCGCTGGCCATTCGTTATGGGGCCACCCCCACCTAGTGCTTTGAGATGGATGGCGGTAGGCCATCGAGCGAGAGAGCTTTGACATTGGGGATGTAGCTCAACCCTCACGTCGCGTGGTAGTCTTGCTGATATTTTCGCAAGAGTAATTTTTATGATTCTTGGTTGTGTTCGCAGGCAATTGCTCCTTCCAATACTCGAGCAGTCCAAGGGGTACCTTGAGAAATTTTTCTTCTTTTGTACATAGGCTAAACGTCATCCTTAGGCCACGCACCATTTCCCTAAAGCAACAATCATGTCGCATCATCGGGGCGCGGCGGTGTCGTCTTCCCCCTTCACCCCTACACATTTCCATGGTCCAATCATCACATCCATCGTCATTGGTGTCTGGCCCTTAGTCTTTTCAGGGCCTTCATCCGCATACAAAGGCTACTTCACATTTCAATCAATCAAGACTTCGTTCCCCGCACGATCCTCACTCAAAGCTTCATACACCAAGGCCCCATTCACAAACAGGGTTTACACTAAGGCACTTAGCCTTTTGCTCATTCATTCCTCTTCCCTTTGCTGGCATATCCCTGGCCCAGTCCTGCTCAAGGCATCCCAAAGCTACTTACCTGCACAATCAAACACAAGTGCAAAGACCAATACAATCCCCCACTTGGGGTTCAACACATAGCCCTTCCCACATGCCTATGTTTTCTTTCTTTGCTCCTCGTTTACTTCCCATTCCTTTACCATGCTCAGTCAATCCATCCTCTTCTTATAGTCATGCAGTCCGGGTTTTGGTTCAGTCAACTGACCTCTCTTCTCAATCAACAACTTCTTTCTTTAGTCCCCTTTCGACTAGCCAGCTTCCGATCTCATGGCGTTTTCCGTTTTACGTTCTCAAGCGTTCCCTTCTTTCCCTCCTTGGTGGCACAACGGGCCGACAACCCTTCCCTTGCCCTCTCTTTCCACCAAATGAGGTCAATTTTCTTTCATTGTTCGCCCCCCTAACAATGTAACAAGTGAGAGGGAGGGGTTAGTTGCATGCCAAGTGGGAAGAGAAAATAAGTTTCAAACTTATGTTACAGAAGGGGTAGAGGAAAGAAAGTCAACGGACGAAATAGAGGAGCGGAGAGAGAGAGAGAGAGAGAGAGAGAGAGAGAGAGAGAGAGAGAGAGAGAGAGACCCCCAAAGCTTACTCCACCCTTTATCCTTACTTGACCTACCGTCACCCGTTCAAGGCTTCAACCGGTATATCATTAGATGAGAGAACGACTGAGCAACACGTGTAACTGACTTACACATGCGCATAGAGCTATGGAGGCAGCAAGGTCTGATCCCGCACATCACAAAGTGAGAGGAGGACTGAACAGCACAAGTGGGACTATCCTACACATACATATAGAGTTATGGAAGCAACAGATCTGAACCGGCACATCACCAAGTGAGAGAAAAGTTAAACAACATAAGGGTGTCTTTCCTACTCCGGCACATAGAGCCATGGAAGCAATAAATTTAAACCGGCACATTACCAAGTGAGAGAAGACTGAACTTTGCACAAGTGAAAGTGCAGCATATACACATGTGAGCTATAGAGCAACTAGGAAAGAACCGGTTCATCACTAGGTGAGAGAAGGACTGAACTTTCACAAGTGAGATTATAACATACTCATATAAGAGCTATGGAGCAACTAGGAAAGCACCGCCACATCACCAACTGAGAGAAAGACTGAACTTGCATCAATGAGACTACAGCACACACATACATGAGCTATCGGACAACTAGGAAGGAACCGGTACCTCACCAAGTGAGAGAAAGACTGAACTTGCATCAATGAGACTACAGCACACACATACATGAGCTATGGGGCAACTAGGAAGGCACCGCCACATCACCAAGTGAGGAAAGACTGAACTTGCACATGTGAGAGTGCAGCATACACACATATGAGTTATGGAGCAACTAGGAAGGAACTGGTACATCACGAAGTGAGAGAAAGCCTATACTTGCACCAATGGGGCTACAACACACACACATTTGAACTATGGAGCAACTAGGAAGGCACCGATACATCACCAAGTAAGAGAAAGACTGCACTTGCACCAATGAGACTACAACACACACATACATGAGCTATGGAGCAACTAGGAAGGCACCGCCACATCACCAAGTGAGGAAGGACTGAACTTGCACATGTGAGAGAGCAGCATACACACATGCGAGCCAAGTGAGGAAGCACTGAACTTGCACATGTGAGAGTGCAGCATATACACATGTGAGCTATGGAGCAACTAGGAAGGAACCGGTACCTCACCAACAGAGAGAAAGACTGAACTTGCACCAGTGAGACTACAACACACATATACATGAGCTATGGCGCAACTAGGAAGGCACCGGCACATCACCAAGTGAGGAAAGACTGAACTTGCACAAGTGAGAGTGCAGCCTATACACGTGAGCTATGGAGCAACTAGGAAGGAGCCGATACATCACTAAGTGAGAGAAAGACAAACCTTGCACCAATGGGGCTACAACACACACATATTTGAGATATGGAGCAACTCGGAAGGAACCAGTACATCACCAAGTAAGAGGAAGACTGAACTTGCACCAATGAGACTACGGCACACACATACATGAGCTATGGAGCAACTAGGAAGGCACCTCCACATCACCAAGTGAGGACAGACTTAACTTGCACATGTGAGAGTGCAACATACACACATGTGAGCAACTAGGAAGGACCCGGTGTGAGGAAACCCGGGGAGGGGTCGCCTACCGTTCGCTGAAGCCAAGGGCAACGACGCCTGTCACTCGTTGCGCCCGCTTCCGAGGTCCTCAACGATCAGCAGGGTACTGAGGTTCGCACTGCCTGTCAAGATCTCCTTTTTCAGTCCCGAGATATATATATATATATGTATATATATATATATATATATATGTAAAAGTTAAAACTAGGATTCAAAGTAATTTTGCAGAATTTATTGGTTGTTTTGATTCTCCCTTCGGATCGTCGTTGTGAATCTCTCTTCTTAGATTCCCAGGAGTGATACAGTCATAAGGTGTAGGGCTTTCCCTTCTCACGAGCATTCAAAGCAAGACTCTTAAATGACCGAATGATGCGACTTCGACGACTCTGCTTTCACTTGGAGTCGCCCGTGAGCATAACTGTAATGCGTCCAGTAGTAATGACAGAGCCCAAAGTGCGAGAAAACAAGTGGAAATATCTTTACGCTTTTCACTGCAGAACTTGACAATTTGGAATGTTGAGCTCAGTAATGGTGATGAACATCAGAACAGTTCAAGATAATTCGAATCTGGCAGCGTTAGTACTCGGTTCTTGCGTCTAGCAATGCTCCCCCGATTAACTCTCATCAATCCTTTTTTTTTTTTTTTTTTTTTTTTTTTTTGAATTCGCTATACCCTTCCTGTCACTCATACCACTCCTCTCAGTTCAGACGCCGAGCCTTACCCGTCCCCTGTTACAACCCGCAAGTCTAAGTTGTTAAAGAGTCGGTAAACCCACTGCCCGACTCTACCTTACGTAGCACGCTCAAGCCGATTTTAAGTCTGTCTCTGATCGGATCAACCAATAGATCCTTCATCACTCCTGATGATCTGGAACACGATGCTCAAGTCTCTCGTTGAATAGATGGGCAGGTCGAGGCAAAGGGGAATGCTCACGAACCAACTTGAAGTTTCTGGCAACAAGGCTCTCGAGAGAACCTATGTTTCTGCTTTGACCGTTCTCGCAGGTCGACTTAGGCTTTGGAGCAGGATCTTCCAATGAATTCACTTTCTGCAACTAACACACGAACTTAGGGTGACAAAACCATCGTTGATAGCCTCAAGCCTTTCGAAGGGAACGCACAAGGGTAAGCTCGTATCATTTCAGCATCAGCCGTTACCATTGCGCATTCACGACTGTTTGACTTTTTCCCCCCCAATCAAGATCGGACAGTTCGCAGTCAAGAGAGGACACATTCTTGAGAGCTAGGACTATGATAAACCAGTCTCCACGGGGATTCCCCACACGTGATTGAAAGTTCCCATCTCGTCCCTGCGTGTATCGGGCTTCCTCTCTCCTTTCGTTACCTTATCTGTCTTTGCTCTTTTCCCTCCCTCACTTACGCATACAGACACACTCGTTCAAACGCCCAAGCTTGAGCCCACGACTGTGCGCATGTGTAGGCGATTGAAGACGCGCACTAATTCCAATTACTCTCACGTCGAAACAGGGGAGGTTGCTGACTAGAAAGATAAGAGGATGAGCAGCGTCAATCCTTACCTTCCGTGACGACGTACCCACCCAATTGAGATGGCCTTTCTGCAAGATCAACCACCCTCCGAGTAGAGCGACGTTGCAGGCAGACTTTTGAGGGAACACCATTTTGACTGCGCAGAGAACGCTATTCCCAACTTCCCGTTGTCGGGCGGCGAACAGGCTGGCTCAAATACGAATGAACTTGGCTGCGTTCTCCGACAAGTTAATCAATTTTGGAGCAACGAGTAAATTTGTGCCCTTCACCCCGCTTTATATCATTGTACGTATTTGAACTTCACGCCTGTGTAATCTCTCGCACTCGAACTTGAAAGAGTTGCCTTGCTTATTACCACATAAATACTGTATTCATTTCCCCCTTCATTCGTATAGACCGTCTCTGACCGCCCTTCTCACTTCACCCTCTCACGGTTAGGCACACTTGGGTTAGGCACTCATGTACCCTCTCCCTCTTTCTCTCTCAATCTCCCCCCCTCATGCGTCCTCGTTCGCTCCCATCACCCTCCCCCCTCAGTTCTGCATTATTGCGTAGTTCCCAGGATGCGTACGCCAACCGAAGCGTGTATAACTGAGGAGCTTCCGCGATGAGTTCCGCCCCGTGCAATGTTCTCCTTCCCCGGGGGCTGTCCCCCGAGACGATTCAGATGCAAGACGCGCCGCCCGCACCAGGATCTCCTCTCTTGGTTTCCCTTCGTTCCTCTGCCTTCCGCTCTACCCCATGTCTTCCGCTCCGAGCGTTGATCAATGGTCGCGTACACCTAGCACGCATTCCCCAGGACTAGAATCGTACCTCCCTTCTGATGCGCGAACCGAGCTTTTTCCCTCTCGCTGTCCAGTCACATTGGTAGTGGGCTGCGTACGCCTAGCACGTGCGAGAAAATGCCTCCTTCGGAACTCCAATCCGCTCTGGCTATATGCAGACTGCCGCACTGGTCGTAGGCCTTGGCGGACCGAAGGTAGCAGCAAAACCCGGCTCACTGGTCCAGTATAGTGATGGCCCAGTAGAGTGGGACCCATGTAGGCCCAGCGGTTCCAACAAGGAATGCACTGGTAATTGCAGCAAGGTATAACGCGTCCGGACCAGTTCCCGTAGCCTACGGTGGTCTGGTAGCACCCCGTAGTACACAAATGAACCGCGACAATCCCCTATTGGATCAGACATCGTATTCAGGGGACAACCGTATCCAACGAAGCTTGTACCGTACCTGAGTTGGACCAGTGGCCGTACCTGAATTAGAGCAGGCCTCATCAAAATCATCGCGTCAGGCCTGAATGTTGAACCAAGCAATAATGATATCCAACCAGCAGTGAACCGTCCCAGTACCAAACCAGCAGCTGCCGCAAAGTCACGATCATATTAGAATAATACCATCAGCAAGAGTAGGCAGCGCGAATCCCCACCCAGACCGAATACCGAACCAAACAAAAAGTGTGTCGTGCCAGTACCAGCCCTGTAACCACATCAATCCAATGTCGAATACCATACCGAGCAATAAGTGTGTCGTTCCAGCTTTGGACCAGTGACCAACCAGAATAATGAGATTAGGCTGCAATACGTTGTTCCAGTACTGTATAAATGCTCAACCAGTGATCGTACCAAGCAAAAGTACCGAACCATGGACCAGTTGTCGTGCCAACCAGCGTGACTACCATACCACCATGAATCTCGTCAACGCCGGACCAGTAACTACACCAATCTGACCGGTTGCTGTGAACCGTAGACCGGTCTGGTTGGTCTCACCGTCAATATCATCAACTACCATGAGAATCCAGCAAAATACGGCCCGACTCACTCAATAACATCGGGGTCATACCGAGGCAAAACCAAGCGTGGGTTCATAGCTATCGGAACTCGCACGGATCAACGGACTCCGGATAAACAAATAATTCCCAACAAAAATTCGTCAGGAGTAAATTTCGTTAAAATCAATCAAATAATAATTAATCATTTGTTTTTTTCTTTTTTATTATTTTTAAATTTTTTATGCACTATTAATTCTGATATTGAAATTAATGAAAATAAAGGACAAGTTTACCAAGGATAAATTTCGATAAAATTTAATTAAATAGCAAATATTTCGTTATTTTCTTCCTTTTTATTATTTTTAATTATTTTTCTCAATTTTGATTTGGTTATTAAATCAGCGAAAATTGCTGGTCCATTTCCCTCGTCAATTGTCCAGTGTGAAAGAAGCGCACCAAGGCCTAGCACCATATCCCGGCTCCGTGGTCGGCCGCATCGGGAACAGCCTTGGAACGAATGAAAACGGTAGGAGTTAGGGGCGGCGAGCGTGGTTGTTCATCATGTTAATTTCAAGGGTCAGTTTTCATGATCCATCGAGGGAATTTTAGGGCCCCTTTTCCGAACCCTAATTTTCCTCGACGGTCCAGACAAGAGTACCCGACAAATCCTAACCGGACGTTTGGTTGAGAGACGAATTCCTCGTATGTCGGGTGGCCGACCGTCTGCGACCGCCCGACGGTAAGCCCGAACCTCTTCTTGACGTCCCCGTCGAGATACCGTCGCGCCGGTCACAGGAAATGCACAAGTTTCAAAGTGACCGCCCGTATTCGTCGCCTGTGTCGGCGCTTAAGTGTTTTGTGTTTGGTTTTTCCAGGAATCCTGGAGCTCAGAAAATGTTTTTTGCACCTCCTATGTCGCAGTCGTTTTGGTATAGGAAGAAAAGTGTTTTCGTGCCTCTTGCTTCATTGAAATGTTTTCGGCCCAGATGAGTCACCCTGTCTGATGCGGACCCTTCGTTTCGGTCTGCGAAGTACAAAAAACCACTTTTTTTTCTTCCCTAGTGTCAAGCCTTTTGCTTTCCTGGTCTCTACCCTCTTTCTCTTCTTCGAACTCCCACCTACTTCGAACCGTCTCGATGGTCCCTCATCTGCCACCTTGGCTTTCTCCTTCCCTTTTGGGTTTGACAGAGTTGGCGCAGGGGTAGGGGTTTCCCTCGGCTTGAACAACTCCAATCTAGCCCTGCCACAGGATCTTTCCACTTAGACATATCTAATTCAACTATTATATACGCGCCCCAACCAAGCGTGCCGACTACGCGGTAAGGTCCCATCCATCTGTTAGCCAACTTCCCTGACCATGTCCTCTCTAATACTGCATCGTAGAGAAGTACCTTATCACCTACACTTATTTTTTCCTTTCTGATCCTGACATCATTATCCTATCTTTCCTTGCCTTTCTCCCTTTCCACCGCCAATCGATTGGTCACGGTCGTGAGATTGTCCTCTAACCCGTAGGATATCTGTCTCGTCCGGGCCGCCAGAAGCCCCTCTCGCGACATATTGTCCGCCCAGGTAATTGTAGTCCAACTATCAACATGAAACTCTATGGGTAGAGGGCAGTGCCTTCCAAACCATAGAGTATAAGGCGGGTATCCCGTGCTAGCCCGGACTGTGACATTGTCTGCCCATATCGCGTATCGAAAATATTTTGGCCAGTCGTTATCTTTACCTCTACACCACTTGGACAATGAAGTTATCAAGGACTAGTGGCCTCGCTCTACAGGTGAGTTAGATTGAGGGTGGTAGGCAGTAGCTATGGAGACTCTAGCCCCTGCTTTCTTAAACACGCTTTGGACCTCATCGGCTAGGAATTCCACTCCTCTATCCATTACGATCCTACTAACACACCCATACCTAGATAAATACTCCAGAACAAAGTTCTTTACTTCTCTGGCTGCCTTTCTTCTGATAGGTTTTCCGTCGATAAATCCAGTGAAGTCATCTCTGATGTTCACGACATAATTCATGTTTCCTACGCCTTTCGGCATCTTCACTAAATCAATATGCACTTTTTCGCCCTGTCTAGTAGGATAGGAAGGATGAAGTGGCTCCTTGTACCTTACAAGGGATCTTTTCTGACATTCCTCACAGATCGCACAATATTTTTCTACATCTTTGTACCGACCTTCCCACCAGTATAGTCTGCGCACCTTCCCATATGTCCCTTTTACTCCTCTATACCCACAGACTACTCCGTCGTGAAGCTCCGCTATCACCACTCGCCTCTCTTCGGGATCACAGACTACTCGCAGAGGCATCCCAGATCCAGTAGGTCGACGGAATAAATGCCCAGATCTTAGGCAGTACTGAGTTGCCTGTCTCCGAATCTCCGAATCTGAACTCTCCTCTCGCAATAGATGCAATCCGATCGTCCGGTACTTACCTTCATAAAGGTTGACTAGGAATCGATCAGTCCGTCTAGGTTCTGTCATGATCAGCATCACTGCCGCTATCGGCCGTTTCGCTTCAATCGGGATTCGCGAGAGCCCGTCCGCTACAACATTCTTCGTTCCTAAGACCCTCTCAACGGTATAGTCGTAAAGTCGAATCCTGATCAACCACTTCACAATCGTGGGATCGGTCAGAGTGAAGTCCTTTTGTAAAACCAACACTATGGCTGTAGGATTTACCCTTAGAATAAATCGCCTCCCATATATGTAATGTTTAAAGACGTCTAAGCACTGTAGGACAGATAGCACCTCCTTTTTGAACTGGCTAGAGTTGCGTTCAACGGTATTAAGCGTACGACTCTCAAATCTCAGTGGCCTCTTCTTATCGTCAGCGTCCTTTTGAGAAAGCAGTCCTCCGACCGAGCATGGTCCAGCATTCGTAGATACTATGAATGGCCTGTTGGCCTCGTCCTCGAAGAACGGTACGCCTAAAATTCGTCCTCCTTCTTTGAATTCCTCTTTGAGGGTTAATACCGCGAGCTCCTGAGGAGAATCCCAGTAAAATCGCTCGGTTTTCCTAAGGAGAATTCGTAGGGGCTCCGCCTTCTCCGCGTACCCACGTATGAAGATCCGCCAGTAACCTATAACTTCGAGGAATTGGTGGACTTCGGTAACGCTATGCAACGGAGTCGGCCAGTTCAAGAGTTTGTTTAGTTTCGCTAGGCCTGCTCGGCGTCCCCTCGAATCACATATGAACCCTAAAATTTTAATCGACGAGACAGCCCACTGGTTGTTCGTCCCACTGACCGTTGGATTAGCATCATCTAGTTGTTCTAGGATCGTGTAAATGTCCGTCAAGTGCTGCTCTACAAATCTCCTGACACAAGGAGCAACCTCCATCTCATCTTTCAGTACGGGCCCTTTTATCGGGAAGTCTTCAAAAAAGACTTCAACTTTATCAGGAATGTAGTCTTTCAGAACAGCTACCATAGCTCTCTGGAAGACCGCAACCCTATTGGTCCAACCCATCGGCACAACCATCATTTGCACTAATTCGAGAGGCGTATGCATGGCAGTAAGGTGTCTATCTCTAGGATCCAGAGGTATCTCATTATAACCCGAAAATAGATCGCAGACGAAGTAGATCGATTTGCCTTCTGCTCCCTCTGCTAATAGATCAGCATGTGGTATGGACCCTACCTCCCGGATGGTAACCAAGCTAACCTTATGAAGATCTTGAATCCACCGGATTTTCCCATGAGGTTTCCGTAAGAAGAACCACTTGTTTGCGTACGCGCTATCAGATGGTTCAACCACATGCGACGCCATCTTCTCTTTTAGAAAGGCAATTACTTCTTCCTTCTCCTTTCAAGCAAACTTCCACCCTGCGTCATTCCATGGAGTGTGCGAAATCGTATAGATCCTGGCGGGTTTGGCGTACCTAAGATCGATCCTTCCTCTTTCTGCGTCGCTAAAGGCTATGGCCTTGTCACAAGTCTTAAGAACCTCTAGTACACGCTCGTTTTCTTGTTCTGTCAAGTTTCCATCCCCTATGTCCATCTCCGCTATACTCTCTTCTGTTATTCGTTGCGTCTCCCTCTTCTTCCTTTCCTTAATCTCTCTGACAATCTTTTCTTTAGATATTCTGTCTAGTGTTGATCGCTCTCGAGCTATCGCCGTCGGCATAACCTTTTGATCTACTGTCTTGTGCCTCCTGGGTCGCCCCCTGTAGGAGCCTACGCCCTTAAAAACGGCACAGAGATCATACCTCCGAACTCCTCATCTTCAGCCTTCGGATATGAGTTTCCACCCACGAGGACACGATCACCTAAGTCCTCGACTTCCAATATGCGTCCTTCTTCCTCCGTGAGAGATGTCCCATACTTCTTCTCGCGGAATCGCAACGACCGACTCGCGAGGGTGGCTGGCTTGCGTGTGCCACCAGTCGCCAAGGCCGCTCTGTTCCTCGGATCTCGAGGCTCGACTATCTCTATCATAATCCGACCACCATCTGGACGCTTAACAGAAAGTATCTGGCTTACGTCCGGTCGCTCTATCGTAACCACATGAACCCAACTACGTGTGCCCTAGTAGTAGCTCCGAACTGCAGTCTCTGACCGCGAAGATGGGCATCAGTCCGCGCAACCCTTTGACCTCGATGGCCACCTTGTAACAGACCCCGGAGATCTTCTGCTTTCGTCTTCGGCTGTTTCCATCTCAAACAGTCAGAATATGTCCAGGTTCAATCCTAATCGCACGGCGAGCTCTTCGTCTGTGATGACAGCTCCACTGTCATTATCAATCACTCCTTGGAGAACTATCTCATCGTTGAGAATGATCTCAACTGTCCCACTCCCTAGAATGTAAAACTTATCTGGTGGTACCCCCTTCATTCCGTCCAAATAGACTGTAGCCGCGCGTTTGGCCTTTGCGCTTACTCCCGATACTGTTACTATGGGTACCTCTAGCTTAGAAGTCATCTGGACTTCATCGACCAGAGGAATATGCGTCTTACGCGTGATCATTTGAAGCTCATCTCGCGTGGGTCTTAAAGCAGCCAAGTACTCTAGTATCGAGTATTGCATAGGTTGCCTAAGTGCGCGCCTAAGAGGCTCCACTGTATCAATATCGTCTAAGGAGCTCTTCATGGTAAATTTATGAGCCCCGCGCTTGCGTGGCGAAAGTATAACTTCCTCTCCTTCAATTCTCTGCCAGTCTTTTTCTGCCATCACATAGTCCGTGTCGGCCTTCTTCGACGATGAAGCCCTTGCAGACTTCGTCGTCGCGACTCGGATAGGCGTGGTTGGCATCTCATCCTCACAGGGCAGCGTCATCCTGACACTCTGACTCTTCGCCGCCTCCTTCTCTTTGCTCGGCCGCACCCGCCTGACCTCAACGTTCTCCTTCATCGAAGGGAACATCGATACGTTGCATAAATCGTCTGCCCACTTAACGTACTTGCGTTCATCAAGCATGACAAGCCCCTCGTCGATGGCTCTCCTGAGGTCCGGATAGTCCCTCTTGACATGATCTTCCCCCCCCCAATAGATGCAGGAATTCCTAGGTGTGGGCGATCAGTCCTCTACACCTCTAGGGGCTGGTCCTCTCACAGATCTGACTTCTTGGTTGGAAGGTCCAGAAGATTTGGGATAGATCGGAGACTTCAGGTATCCAGGCGATGCGGGGTACCCTCCTCCACGTGCATCGTCTCGACGTCCTCCTACTCGCTCTGCCCTCTCATAGCCGCCACGATATCCATCCTTGCGGTCCCTGTCCGATTCCCATCGGCCACGGGAGTCATCTCTGTCTCTCCGGTTGATATTGCCCGGGCTCCGGTACCCCTCCACGTTCCCATCATATCTGGGACTGCGCGGGTACTATTATTGCCTTCCCCCTCGGCTAAAGGTGTCCGCCCCGTGGTACCTGTCCCCTCGGCGATCCCTATCAATCTCCTCATTCCTACGTCGTCAGCCATCATCATCTCTCCCGCGCGCGATAGTCCGCGAGTGTCTGCGGGTTCCTTTCTTCCATACTCCGCCAAGGGTCAGTATTCCTACGATCCCATCGCAGCGAATATGGGGATCCCGACTTGTCTCTGTAAGCCGTGGCTCCCGTCTTTGTCTCAATGTTGGTCATTTGCCTGGCCAGTCCCTTCATCATTTCTCTCATCGCCCTCATCTCCTCTATCACTACCTCTCTATCCCTGAGTCGCTGTGGTCGGACTCCGTCCAACAAATACGGCCGTTCTGCCCAAGGCTGATCGCTAAAGTCAAGACACCTCTCCGCGTCGTACTCACGATGGAGAGAGAAGTTCCGACGTTGCATCCCCCTCTAGACTAGGTCCTTGTAATCATTTGCCTCAGCCTTCATTGCCAACTTGAGAACCGTCGCAAAATTTATCTTGTCGTGAGGCATTTCTCTCAGTACCCCCTTCTGGTTCCCTCTTAGTAATCGACCGATGAAGATCGTGCACCGCTCGACCTCCGATAACTTCCCTTTCGCAATCAAGGCATCGGATATCTTCTGGAAGCGTCTCCCAAATGCTTGGACGTTCCCGTCCTCACCTTGAGTCATCATTTCGAGATCTCAGATAGAGTACTTGACATCTTCCAGCTTAAAGAGTTCATAAAGGCCGACTTTGTAGGTAGTCCACCCCCTATTTTTTTGTCGTGCTTCTTTGATTACTTGGCTCAAGCTTGGATCCGAGTTGAACAATAAATTGTCTATAATCTCGTTCTCCGATCATTGGCTGCGATATGCATGCAGTTCCCACTTCTCAAGATTCTCGGTGATACGGTATCCCTTGAAAATGGGCGGCCTGGTGTCTAACTCCGAAGGTTGGTGCGAGATGATGTATCTGTCCCTCCTCTCGTAAGGAAGCATATACGACTCCCCCGTCTGTGGGTCGTAGATCCGTATAGGTGGCGTGCCCCTCTCCGGAGGTCTATCTCTATCTCTCCAGGCCTGTTCCCGCACATACTGGTCTTTCCAGTCATCTCCTCCTCTATCACCTCTAATGTCTCCCTGCTCGTACGTAGGAGAGCGTCGAGCAGGCATCTCCCGCCGGATACTAGGAGGTTCTGTTCTACTTGCCATCCGTACCGTTGACGCTGTCCTATCTGGCTCAACGACGGTTGGGCAGCCCATCACCTCGGGTTCCCCATCGTTGGGTTGATCTACGCATCTCAGCGGTGCATTCTGCCGGATTCGCTCCTTGAGGTCTTGCAGAGCACAGTCCGGTGACGCTCGGTATACACTACTTTGCTGTTCTATATCCGGATGTGGACCCATTGTGTCAGACTCCATATACTCTGCTCCCTCTCAGAGCTCGCATTTATATAGGGAGTTTATCGTCCCTAACACTCGAACGCGCAGCCCGGACCTAATGTCAAAGTCGGCAGTCCGGACCTAATGTCAAAGCCGGTTCTGGCAATCTTTAAGAACCCAAACCTAGTTCTCAACCGACCTCAAAATAGTCGTTAGTCTTCCGCTCTCATCTCGGAACTCGTGCTCGCCCTCAATACCTAGTACTTCCATGTCAAGGAAAAGTCGCCCCTCCTGTCCCTCTATGCAGGCAGCACTTCTCCTGACCTCTAACACTCCTGTCTCGGGGCACCTCACTCCCCTACAAATCGCGCTCCCTATAGTGCATAACTCCTCGTGAGTGCAAGCACGCAAGCGCTCTCGTAGATCGATCGATATCCTCCTCTCTAAGTCGCTCAACCCTCACCGTGCGACACTGGCTCCCGGGTACTCACCTCCTCTTGCCATCAAACTCCTGATGTCGTAAGGCAAGCTCTACTATGGTTCCGTAGTTTCCCTCTTGTGTAATTTGATACGGAGTCGGAGGTTTAGGAAGCCCCTCAAAGATCGTTATCCGAGTGTCCCAGATAACGTTCTTCCCTAGAGTTAGTAACTTATCTCTTTCGCCTTCTACAACCTCTTCCGCGCGCTCTCAACATTGACCGTATACAAGATCAACTTCTCTCTCCCTAGGCAGAGAAATCCTCACATCATACACGTCTATGTAGATAAACCTGACGGTCATCACATGAAGACATATCTCCTCCCATCCGCTATCCACAAGCTCGTACCTCTCTACCTAGTGCGGGATCACCTCTCTCTTCCCTAGTGACCTCAACAGGCCACAGATAGTCTTTAGTTTCTCCTCGGCCGGTCTGTTTCCAGCAAGAAACCTCTCTCGCCTCAACTCCAACTTGCGATCAGAGATAATTCTCTCTTCGCTCATTCCTGCATCCTATTCTTTTCCTGTCGACCTCTTGGGACCATTTCTCGCTCCAACCGTCCTAGCAAAATTCACTACCGCCTCCCAACCATTCCGTTCTAATCCTCTGTCAAGAATCGGCGGCCCAGGCAAACCGTCGAAAATCGAGATGTCGTCGTAGACCTCGACAGTCTTCCCTAAATCTTCCAATCTCTTCTTCTCTTCTCTCAACTTCTAGGCGGCTATCCTCCAGCACCTCGTGTAGGCACATAACTTTGCACGCTCCTTAGGTGCGTATATACCGATGTGGTGTACTCCTAGGTCGGGAAAGTGTACGGTTATTAAGTAAAATTGATTCATGTCCCAACCGTTGTTTGCTACCTGGTACCTGACTACTCGTTCAAGTTGTGTATCACTACATCGATTTCCTTACTAATAGGCCCTCGCTCGTCAAGCGTCCTACGACTCCAACATACCTGTCGAAAGAAAATCGCGTGTCTGCCCATCCATAATATCTTTGACTACTTAGCCCCACATCCACTTAGTACTTGCGTGCCTCACCCTAGGCTCTGATCGCGACCCCTATCCTCGGGAAAGCAGCGTCCGCGATATCGTCCTCCTCTCCCGACTCGGCGTCCTCCCTGTCGGAGTCGACCCAATCAGGCTCCCAAGCCTCCTCCTCGTCGTCGTCGCCGTGGTCCTCCTCTAATCGATATCCCGGCGCCCGGATCCCCTCATAATACCACGTAAGCTGGTACACGACTATGAGCGGGTCAGTGGCTCCAGGTCCCCACGACTCCAAGTACTCCGTGAAGAGCCGACCTATACACATGGTATAGTCGGGTCCTGCTCGAAGCTCACGATCCAACAGGTCCCACACGTATGCACGCGGAGGCCGTCTCCGGTCGTAACCCTCCTCCCACGAGGCTCCCTGGTACACTGGATCAACTCTATAAGCTATACCCTCTCATCTCCCCACCACAACCCGACAGTCACCACGGAGTAGTAGATAAAATGGGAGTCTAAATCTCCCCTCGAGAAATGCTCGAGCTCCCTAGTGGTGAGATAGGCCTCAACCAATCGTCTTACCCCGCCGAACGCCGCGTCTACCACGAATGTAGGGACCGTTGCCCTCAGTCTACAACCTGAATGCGGGAGGAACCCCTCTTGGAAAACTCGGAGGTCCCCCGTAATCACACGGGGAGGAAACCCGTGGAGCCACGCTATCGAGTCCTGCTCCTCCTCGAGCCTGAAAGCCTCTACCTCCTCCTGCACGTACCGCTGCGCCCAGCCAATAATCCCTCACGTCCCCCACGTCACGCGGGTCAAAGCGGCCTTCTTTGCCACTTTCGGGCTCAGGTAGAGGTAGGCCTTGACCTCCCCGTAGGCAATGTCCCCCGGACGCCTACCGTACGGGCCCTGGCTACTCTTAAGCTCACGGTACATCCACAGTCAGGCGCTGGGCCACAAAGGGACAGACCGCCACTTGTGTCGACCGTCGTGTCCGTCTGTGGGCCGACAAGGCAGGGCAAACTCCACCAGATCTCCTTCTATAAGTTCTGGAGGCTCATCGACCCAGTACCTGTCAACCGAGAATTCCTCAACCGTCGAGGGCGGCCACATCCAAGTGATGTAAGAAAAGCTAGAAAAATAAAGGTGGAAAGGCTCGCATTCTAAAAAAAAATTCGGCAGCGTTTCACCTTCCCCCGTTGGGATGGGGTCCGAAAGGTCGTCCCTATATTAAGTGCTGCCTACCTAAGTCCTAGACAGGCCCTAGAGTGGCCCAGGTATCAAGGGCGCGAAATTCCGAACTCGGATCGGACACGCAAGCCTTCTACTCGAGTTCCCTCGAATACAAGGAGCGTGCTCAATTCGAGGGATTCCAGCAAGGTACACCAGCGACACACCCCCGACCAATGGACCTAGTCCACCAGACAGGAATCAAAAACAAAAAGTAAACATACTCTCTTTTCAAATTTTTAAGCCATATCTTTTAATTTTGAAGAATTTCAATAGTTTAATTAATAAAAATTCAAGAAAAACCAAAAGGTTACACTTCCTGCCCACAGTTCGCAGCCGAAGTATACACAGATGCAATTGGGGCGTGACGTAACGTCCAACTGCTTTTCCCACTATCGTTTGGTTTTTCTTGACTTTGTATCAATTAATTCGTCCAAAAATAGTATTAATTGAGTAAAATTCCCGTTCTTCGTATCCAATCTTAGGGGAGGTTTTACAATCCTCACCCAATCTAAAACAAGCCTAGTACCCTTTTCTATCTCCCTTTAGGAATTTTTCTCGTGATTTTACTTTATAATTAGAAAAAAATAGAAAAATTTTGAAATCAATTCTTTCCCTTTTCTTATATTCGTCGAGGGTCACGTTTCGCTACGGTTAGCAGAGTTTTCAAGCTTTATAGAGTCCTAGAACAATTTTGGGGATTTCCGAAAAATTTTGGCGGCGTTCCGCCTCCCCCCATTGGGATGGGGTGCGGGGCAAGTCCCTCAAATAATGTTGCCGAAACGACGAAAACCCAATAAAATATCACAAAGGAGGAAGTTCGATTTTTACTTGATTTTTAGACATTTTTAATATTTTTTTTTAATTAATTATCAAAATTTTAAATCAAAAGAACAATTTTCCTCCCCCCCCTTGAGATGGGGTTCGAAGGTTATCCGTTAATCAACCGTCAAAAAGGAGGCAAAGATAAACGATCGAAAGTTTAAAGAACTCCAATTTTATTAATTTTTAGATATTAATTTTATCTTTTATTTATTTAATTAGCACAAAAATTCAAATTTACACTTTTTTATTTTCGGAGCATATATACCTTGCCCACAAACCCCTAGACCCTAACTGCAATCTGCAAGGTTTTGGTTAGAACTTTAGTTGATCCTATATTTATATAGGGGTACTAGGGTTTCGCCCTAATTAGGGTTTTCCCTAACTACGGTTTTGTGTTTTGCGCGCAGCCGCGCGCACACCGGAAAACCCCAAACCACTGTGGAAAACTTTTGTGGAATTCTTTCAAGTTCAAAAAGAAAACTTATCGGATCACTTTTTTTTTCTTTTTGCTTCTTTAAATTTTAACAAAATTACAAAGAAATCGAATTCCCGTTCTAATTTCGTTAAAATTTCTTGTTTGTTGGTCTCCGTCGTTTTTCCAAACGGGCTCCGTTTTCCCCGACTAATATCTGAAAACGTCAGGCAAAATAAACGGAACAACTTTGTTCCGGGGGATCATTTCCAGATTTCGCTCGGACTTTCCGTAAATTTTCGGAATCGTAATTAGAAAAAATAAAGAAAATTGATTATCTAAAAATCCAGTCCTTCGAATTTTTAAAAAGAGGTCTCAAAATGTTCGCCTAGATGAGAGGACGAACTTTGAGCCCGGGGCGGCTCGCCCAAAAACGCGCGGATCAGGAGATATCGAAGAAAAAAAACAAATTTCAAAATTAAACAAAAAAAAAAAAAAAAATCAACTAATCAACTTGTTTAAACCACTAATACCTTTCCCCCGTGGGAAAATAGGGAAACTGGCAGTTTTTCCAAACTCGTCAATATTCAGAGGTCGGGCCCGACGACGATAGCCATTGATAAATCTGATCGGAGACCGTCATTTCGTTTCGGCCGCTGAAAAGGTCGGACGCATACCCAAGGCCCGCTATTTTCCCACGCGGCGAAGGTACTAGTGGTTTAAAGCTAATTAGTATCTGGCTGATTAGCCAACGCACCCCTGTTGATTGGGGAAGGCCGACGCCTTCGAGGTGCAGTCCCCTCCCTGACAACGGCGCCAAAGTTTGTAAGGAAACTCGAGGAGGGGTCCCCTACCGTTCGCTTAAGCCAAGGGCAACGACGTCTGTCACTTGCCGCGCCCGCTTCCGAGGTCCTCAGCGATCAGCAGGGTACTGAGGTTTGCACTGCCTGTCAAGATCTCCTTTTTCAGTCCCGAGATATATATATATATATATATCGTCACAAACAGAAGTGCCCGGTAAACCGTAGGCAGAGAGAGAGAAGAGGACAACAAACGAGGGGCTGTGACAAACTGTTTCGTCGGAGTTTATATATATATATATATATATAATAAAGTTAAAACTTGGATTAAAATTAATTCTGCATAATTTATTGGTCGTTTTGATTGTCGCTTCGAATCGTCGTTGTGAATCTCTTCTTAGATTCTCAGGAATGATACAGTCATAAGGTGTAGCGCTTTCCCTTCCCACGAGCATTCAAAGCAAGACTCTTAAATGACCGAAAGATGCGACTTCGACGACTCTGCTTTCACTTGGAGTCGTCCGTGAGCATAGCTGTAACGCGTCCAGTGGTAATTACAGAGCCCGGAGTACAAGGAAACAAGTGGAAATAGCTTTACGCTTTTCACTGCAAAACTTGACAATTTGGAATATTGAGCTCAGTAATGGTGATGAACATCATAACAGTTCAAGATAATTCGAATTTGGCAGCGTTAGTACTCGGTTCTCACGTCTAGCAATGCTCCCTCGATTAGCTCCCATCAATCCTCTTTTTTTTTTTCTTTTTTTTTCTTTTTTTTGAATTCGCTATACCTTCCTGTCACTCATACCACTCCTCTCGGTTCAGACGTCGAGCCTTACCCGTCCCCTATTACAGCCCGCACGTCTAAGTTGTTAGAGAGTCAGTAAACCCACTGCCCGACTCTACCTTCCGTAGCACGCTCAAGCCGATTTTAAGTCCGTCTCTGATCGGATCAACCAATAGATCCTTCGTCACTCCCAATGATCAGGAACACGATGCTCAAGTCTCTCGTTGAATAGATGGGCAGGTCGAGGCAAAGGGGAATGCTCATGGATCAACTTGAGGTCTCTGGCAACAAGGCTCTCGAGAGAACCTACGTTTCTGCTTTGACCGTTCTCGTAGGTCGACTTAGGCTTTGGAGCAGGATCTTCCAATGAATTCACTTTCTGCAACTGACACACGAAGGCAGGGTGACAAAACCATCGTCTGTGTATCGTTTTAACGGAGAACACGCCGAATTAAACGCCCGAACACCCGTTTAACGGGTCTGAGGACCCCCATTCAATCGCGTTAAACGCAAAAACGGTGGTGTCGCGTCGAATTCCGAAAAACAAAATTTTTCGGAATTCGCGCGTTGGCCCTCGGACATGTGTGCCAACGCACACGTGCCTGAACACTCGAACCGAGAAAAGGAAAAAAAACATTCACCCCCCGTTAACACCCCCCCCCACACCCCTTAAGGCCCCAAAAACCGCGCTTTGATCCCAAACACACCCCCGTCCCCCCAACCTACACATTGCCAACACCACCCCGAACCCCCACTACCCCTCACACCCACCCCTAAACAACC
>BFEA01000015.1:5961441-5982574 GCA_003427395.1 Chara braunii | reverse complement strand
GCGCACGCCGCTGAACCCCGGCAAACGCCCGCCGGCCCCACACGTTCAATCGCGTTGAACGCCCTTCAAACGTGTTCAAACGCGTGCAATCGCGTTTAACGTCGTTGAATTAAAAATTCAACGGCGTCAATCGGGGCCGCGCATGTCGATTCGCCACCGTCGTTGAACGTGCTACGCTGCTGCTCTAGCTTCGTCGCAGCACCAGCGCCGCTCCGCTCCGCTCCACGCTCCCTGCGACGCTCCCTGCTCCCTCTCTCTCCTGCGGCAGCCCCCCCCCCCCCCTCTCTCTCTCTCTCTCTCTCTCGTCCGCTGCGTTCGACGCAGGGGGAACCCGTTTGTCGTGTTGGAGCGTTATGGCTCGCACGGCAAATGAGTTGCGGCCGAACGCAACGACTTTTTTTGTACCCGTTCGGACCGTTTCCCCTGCGCCACCCCCCTAGCAGGCCGCCGAAGGCCGGCACCCCGCGAACGCCCTGCACGATGCAAACGGGTTCACGCGCGTTCTTTTAATTTTTTTTTTAGTAAAAATAAAATAAAATAAAATAAAAATGAATGCATGGGGTGGTACCCGACAACGGACACTACCACCCCACACCTTCAAAAAACCCCTACCCCCCTCCCAAACGCGCGAATGCGGTTCGCGGGCCCCGTTCATTCGCGTCTAACGCGTGTTCGAACGGGGATTCAACGCGAATTCAACGTGCATTCAATTTTTCAACGCGAAACACGGGTTGAATCCAATTTCGGACACACAGACCATCGTTGATAACCTCAAGCCTTTCGAAGGGAACGCACAAGGGTAAGCTCATATCATTTCAGCATCAACCGTTACCATTGCGCATTCACGACTGTTTGACTTTTTCCCCCCCAATCAAGATCGAACAGTTCGTGGTCGAGAGAGGACACATTCTTGAGAGCTAGGACTATGATAAACCAGTCTCCACGGGGATTCCCCACACGTGATTGAAAGTTCCCGTCTCGTCCCTGCGTGTATTGGGCTTCCTCTCTCCTTTCGTTACCTTATCTGTCTTTGCTCTTTTCCCTCCCTCACTTACGCTTACAGACACACTCGTTCAAACCCCCAAGCTCGAGCCCAAGACTGTGCGCATGTGTAGGCGATTGAAGACGCGCACTAATTCCAATTACTCTCACGTCGAAACAGGGGAGGTTGCTGACTAGAAAGATAAGAGGATGAGCAGCGTCAATCCTTACCTTCCGTGACGACTTACCCACCCAATCGAGATGGCCTTTCTGCTAGATCACCGACACTCCGAGTAGAGCGACGTTGCAGGCAAACTTTTGAGGGAACACCATTTTGACTGCGCAGAGAACGTTATTCTCAACTTCCCGTTGTCAGGAGGCGAACAGGCTGGCTCAAATACGAATGAACTTGGCTGCGTTCTCGGCCAAGTTAATCAATTTCGGAGCAACGAGTAGATTTGTGCCCTTCACCCGGCTTTATATCACTGTACGTATTTGAACTTCACGCCTGTGTAATCTCTCGCACTCGAACTTGGAAGAGTTGCCTTGCTTAGGACCGCATACATACTGTATTCATTTCCCCCTTCATTCGTATAGGGCGTCTCTAACCGCCCTTCTCGCTTCACCCTCTCACGGTTAGGCACACTTGGGTTAGGCACACATGTACCCTCTCCCTCTTTCTCTCTCAATCTCGTCCCCTCATGCGTCCTCGTTCGCTCCCATCACCCCCCCCCTCAGTTCTGCACTATTTTGTTGTTCCCAAGATGCGTACGCCAACCGAAGCGCGCACCAGGATCTCCTCTCTTGGCTTCCATTCGTTCCTCTGCCTTCCGCTCCACCCCACGTCTACCGCTCCGAACGTTGATCAATGTCCACGTACACCTAGCACGCATTCCCCCGGACTAGAATCGCACCTCCCTTCTGATGCGTGAACCGAGCTAGGATCTCCTCTCTTGATTTCCCTTCGTTCCTCTGCCTTCCGCTCTACCCCATGTCTGCCGCTCCGAACGTTGATCAATGGTCGCGTACACCTCGCATGCATTCTCCGGGACTAGAATCGTATCTCCCTTCTGATGCGAGAACCGAGCTTCTTCCCTCTCGCTGTCCAGTAACATTGGTAGTGGGCTGCGTACGCCTAGCACGTGCGAGAAAATGCTTGCTTCAAAACTCCAATCTGCTCTGGCTATATGCGGACTGCCGCACTGGTCGTAGGCCTCAGCGGACCGAAGGTAGCAGCAAAACCCGGGCTCACAGGTCCAGTATAGTGATGGCCCAGTGGACTGGGACCCATGTAGGCCCAGCGATACCAACAGGGAATGCACCGGTAATTCCAGCAAGGTATAACGCGTCCGGACCAATTCTTGTAGCCTACAGTGGTCTGCTAGCAATCCGTATTACACAGATGAGCCGCGACATTCGTATCCAACGAATCCTGTACCGTACCTGAGTTGGACCAGTGGCCGTACCTGAATGAGAGTAGGCCTCATCAACATCATCGCGTCAGGCCTCAATGTCGAACCAAGCAATAATGATATCCAACCCGATGTGAACCGTCCCCGTACCAAACCAGCAGATGCCGCAAAGTCACGATCATATCATAATAATACCATCAGCAAGAGTAGGCAGCGGGAATCCCCACCCAGGCCGAATACCGAAGCAGACAAAACGTGTGTCGTGCAAGTACCAGCCCTGTAACCGCATCAATCCAATGTTGAATACCATACCGAGCAACAAGTGTGGCGTACCAGCTTTGGACCAGTGATCAACCAGAATAATGAGATCAGGTTGCAATACACTGTTCCAATACTATGTAAATGCTAAGTCAGTGACCGTACCAAGCAAAAGTACCGAACCGCGGACCAATTGTCGTGCCAACCAGCGTGACTACCATACCACCATGAATCTCGTCAACGCTGGACCAGTAACTACACCAATCTGACCGGCTGCTGTGAACCGTAAACCGGTCTGTTTGATCTCACCGTCAATATAATCAAAGACAATAAGAATCCAGCAGAATACAACCCGGCTCACTCAATAACATCGGGGTCATACAGAGGCAAAATCAAGCGTGGGTTCATAGCCATCGGAACTCGCACGGATCAACGGACTCCGGATAATTAAATAATTCCCAAGATCAGGAGTAAATTCCGTTAAAATTAATCAAATAATAATTAATCATTTATTTATTTATTTTAATTCTTTTATGCACTATTAATTTTGATATTGAAATTAATAAAAATAAAGGATAATTTTACCAAGGATAACTTCCGATAAAATTTAATCAAGTAACAAATATTCCGTTATTTTCTTCCCTTTTATTATTTTTAATTCTTTTTCTCAATTTTGATTTGGTTATTAAATCGGCGAAAATTGCTGGCCCATTTCCCTCGTCAATTGTCCAGTGTGAAAGGAGCGCGCCACGGCCTAGCACCGTATCCCGGTTCCATGGTCGGCCGCATTGGGAACAACCTTGGAACGAATGAAAACGGTAGGTGTTAGGGGCGGCGGGCGTGGCTGTTCATTTTGTTAATTTCAAGGGTCAGTTTTCATAATCGATCGAGGGAATTTTAGGGCCCTTTTTCCGACCCCTAATTTTCCTCGACGGTCCCGACAAGAGTACCCAACAAATCCTAACCGGACGTTCGGTTGAGAGACGAATACCTCGTATGTCGGGTGGCCAACCGTCTGCGGCCGCCTGACACCGGTACATCACCAAGTGAGAGAAAGACTGCACTTGCACCAATGAGACTACAACATACATATACATGAGCTATAGAGCAACTAGAAAGGCACCGCCACATCACCAAGTGAGGAAGGACTTAACTTGCACATGTGAGAGTGCAGCATACACACATGTGAGCTATGGAGCAACTAGGAAGGGACCGGTACATCACTAAGCGAGAGAAAGACTGAACTTGCAGCAATGAGACTACAAGATACACATATGAGCTATGGAGCGACTAGGAAAGCACTGCCACATCCCCAGGTGAGGGAAAGACTGAACTTGGACAAATGGACCTACAACATACACACACACAAGCTATGGAGCAACTAGGAAGGAATCGGTACATCACCAAGTGGGAGAAAAACTGAACTTGCACCCGTGAGGCTACAACACACACATACATGAGCTGTGGAGCAACTAGGAAGAAACCGACACATCACCAAGTGAGAGAAAGACTGAACTTGCACCAATGAGACTACAACACACATGCATGACCTATGGAGCAACTAGAAAGGCATCGCCACATCACCAAGTGAGGAAGTACTGAACTTGCACATGTGAGAGTGCAGCATACACACATGTGAGCTATCAAGCAACTAGGAAGAAACCGGTACATCACCAAGTGAGAAAAAGACTCAACTTGCACCAAGACTACAACACACACGCATATGAGCTATGGAGCAACTAGGAAAGCACCGCCACGTCCCCAAGTGAGGAAAGACTGAACTTGGACAAATGGACCTACAACATACACACACACAAGCTATGGAGGAACCAGGAAGGAACCGGTACATCACCAACTGGGACAAAGACTGAACTTGCACCCATGAGACTACAGCACACACATACATGAGTTATGGAGCAACTAGGAAGGAACCGGCACATCACTAAGTGAGAGAAAGACTGGACTTGCACCAATGAAACTACAACATACACATTCATGAGCTACGGAGCAACTAGGAAGGCACCGACACATCACCAAGTGAGAGAAAGACTACAGCACACACATACATGAGCTATGGAGCAACTAGGAAGAAACTGGCACATCACCAAGTGAGAGAAAGACTGACCTTGCACCAATGAGAGTACAACACACACATGCATGAAGCTATGGAGCAACTAGTCAGAATCCGGCACATCACCAAGTGAAAGAAAGACTGGACTTGCACCAAAGAGACTACAACACACACATACATGAGCTCCGGAGCAACTAGGAAGAGACCGGCACATCACCAAATGAGACAAAGACTAAACTTGCACTAATGAGACTACAACACACACATACATGAGCTATGGAACAACTAGGAAAGCACCAGCACATCACCAAGTGAGAGAAAGACTGAACTTGCACCAATGAGACTACAACACACACATATACGAGTTATGGAACAACTAGGAAGAAACCGGCACATCACCAAGTGAGAGAAAGATTGACCTTGCACCAATGAGACTACAACACACACATATGAGCTATGGAGCAACTAGGAAGAAACCGGCACATCACCAAGTGAGAGAAAGACTGGACTTGCACCAATGAGACTACAACACACACATACACGAGCTACGGAGCAACTAGGAAGAAACCAACATATCAACAAGTGAGAGAAAGACTAAACTTGCACCAATGAGACTACAACACACACACAAATGAGCAATGGAGCAACTAGGAAAGCACTGCCACATCACCAAGTGAGAGAAAGACTGAACTTGGACAAATGAACCTACAGCATACACACACATGTGCTATGGAGCAACTAGCAAGGGACCGGTACATCACCAATTGGGAGAGCGAGTTGCATGTGAGTGAGACTTGCTAAACACCTGCATAGTACTCATGGAAGCATCCAACATTGAATCGGATCATTACAAGGTGGAGAAATTGACAATGTGGGAGGCTAGGATCACCAAAGTGTCTCCATGGGTGAAAAAAAGAAATGATAGCCCAAAATGGCGATTTGATAGGGAGTGAAGGAAATGACTATCATGGAGACATCACTAACGAAGGACCTACTTTCTGTCTCTTCCCTGAAGAGGAAGTTGAAGATGAAGAGGAGGAAGGAAAAGGGGGAGGAGGAGGATGAAGAGAAAAAGATCAAAGAAGAAAATGAGAGAAGAAAAAGAAGAAGAAGGAGAAGAAGAAGAAGAAGGAGAAGAAGTAGAGGGAAAAAGAAAGGAGGAGGAAGAAGAAGAAGGAGAACAGAAGAAGAAAAAGACGAGGAGAAAGAATAAGAAGTTTTTCTTCCTTGTTCCCACTCACCTCTTTTTTTTTTTCTTGGTATTGAAGACTAATCTTGGTGAAGCTTCTTCCTCCTTCGCACTGATCTCACTTAGCTATGGCTCTCTTCTTCCTCAAGTCCTCAACTCCTTCCTCTTCCAGACTCTCCCTGCCTATGGCAAGCTCCAACTACCAAGGTTATGGAGTCCTCCCCTCTAGGAGGGTTGAATGGGCTCCTCCAAGCCTCTATCTCTCTCCCACAGCCTGGGGGTTATGGCGGACCACCTTCTTGAGCCTCCACTACTCACACTAGCTCTAATGGCAACTTTTCCTATCCCACAGCCTCCTCCAAGTTCGCCAACCGGCATCGGTTCCCCTCCTCTCACTCCAAGTAAGTAGAGTGCTCCTATGATCTCACTTGGGCAGCACGGGCGCTCCTCAAGCAAATGTGAGTGTGGCAGGTTGCTCCCTCGACTAATATAGGTTGCAACTGGTGTACCGGCCAGCCCATGGGCCTCCCCATGTGCCTCCAAGTGAACTAAGGTACCCCCAAGGCCAAGTTCCTCCACTAGGCCTCTCGGGGGTACATGAGCCTCATTTCGGCCAGGTACATGCAGTCCGAGTGGTTGGTACCAACGCGGACTGCCTCTTGGCCTCCTCAAGCCTCCTTTTCCTTTTCAAATGCTGCCCCCTTGAGTCCAAATGCTCAACGGGCAGCCTCACTTGAAAAAAAAAAGCCTTATGGACCCTTTTCTCACTTTTTGTTATTGCTACCCTATTTTGGGTAGGCCAAGATATTTTCTCACATCTCGAAGCAATCTTAGTATTGGATCTGGCTGAGATCATAAGCCAGCATAATTATGAGCTACCCCCAAGTGGTCCTTGCTTCAATTTTGAGCCCCTAGGCTCACTTTTTCAATTCTTGGTGCATCTGGCCTTCTATTTAGGCCAAATGTATAGTTTCGGTTTTTTCCTTCTTTTATGTTTTTCCATTTTGGGTTGCCAACTCATTCCGGAGTTGGCCGTTTGAGCTGGCCCCACAAAAAACGTCCATATGCTCTTAACCATGAGATCTGATCTCAGATCCATGACTCACAAAAAAAACGGTCAACCCCTTTTTGCTTTTTCACTCATTTTTGCCCTTTTAGATTCAGATATTGTTGAGATAATGCTCCAAGGGCATTATCTTTGCAATCCAGATTGCCCTCCACAAAATCTGGAGGGATGAGGTCACAATAGGGACCTGTCAGTCCCTATTGTGCCAGTCCCAACTGACCGGTACATTCTCCTCCACTCTTTTCTCCCCTTTTGTCTCATTCTCCGTCCATTTTCTCTCATTTATTTTTTTTTTCTTTTATTTCTGTTGTGACAAATGTCAAGTTGTTATGCACTCTCTTTCTAGGCCTTAGACCCTCCTTCATGGTCAGATTCATGCATAGCAGTTGGCAGTTGCAACAATAATGAAGCCCCCATGCTCATGGGGGCTCTTGTTTGCCTCCGTTTTCTCATTTTTGAACCCCTTTATGCTCTGATTTTTCCTTGGCAGCTTATTTTCTGCATAGAGCCTATTGAGGCTCTATTTTTTTGTGCCCTGCTAGTCCAAGATATCTCGAACTGCTGGGCAGTCCCCTCCTTTTACCCTTTTTCTCTCTTTTTTTGCCTTATGGCACCCACTCCCTAGGCTCTTTCACTTTTGCACTCACAGTGGCTAATATTTTCCACCGTAAGATCTTGATCTTGACGACACTTTTTGCTTGCACACTCCTTTTTTTCTAGCTCATGGTTCCCTTAGCACTACTAAAGTCCCCGCCACTCTCCCATGTCAATTCCATTTTCTGAATCCCGACGGCTATCCCATCGGCACATGTGCCAAATTTCAACTACTTTTATTGGGGCCCATTTGTTCCTCGGCATCCTTCCCGGTGACGTCTCATTTTTATTTAGGGCTCTCTTGTCCCCCGCAATCCCAATCCCTTCTTCCCATGGACCTCAAGTGTCGCGAATATTCTAGGTCGCGAGATCCACCACGCCGTGGTCCCCATTTGTCGTCTTTATTTGCCCAAGCCAAGGATGTTTTTTTTTTTTAGTGTTTTGGGTAAGCCAAGACCCTTTTCCTTTTGGCCTAAGCACCCCCAGACAGTTCGTTATTTCTCGGACTGCCATAATGGTTTTTTTCCTAACCTCATTATCACAACATGCCTTAAACTGAAACAAAATGCAACGGCCAACTCCCAAGTGCATCCGGGCTCAATATTTGGCTCCGGATGTATCTGAAACATGTATTTTTCCTCCCCCATGCAATCCGTTGTATCTCACTTGTATGACGCCTTGATTTTTCTTGATTTTCTAAGCAAAATCAAAAGAAAATCAAGATCCTTTGCAACCGCCATATCCCAGAATGTACCTGGTCACGGATGTATCTCCCCAAGTAAACGTTTTTTATCGTTAAGGTTTTTTCCTCTTTTCTTTTTCTTTTTTCTTTTCTTTTCTTTTCTTTTCTTTTCTTTTCTTTTCTTTCTCCTCTATTTTTGGATAGTAGGGACCTGCCAGTCCCTACTGACGGCCAACTCACTCACTCCCTCTCACTCCTTTTGTCTTATTCGCTCACCTCTTCCTTTTTTTTTTTTCCCCTCTTTCTAACATGTCAAGTGCCAACTAGCCGTTAAGGCATTTTCTAGGTTTTTCCTCTTAGTTTTAACCCTTCCTATGCCCAATGAGCAGTCCGTTATTTCTCGGACTACAATTGAGGTTCCCCCATGCCCAGGGAAGCCTCATTTTGTCTCCCTTTCTTCCAACTTGTGGCCCCCTTTGCTCCGATTTTGTCTCGGGAGCCTATTTTCACATGGAGCCTCTCTAGGCTTCATTTTCCTCAAAGTGGCTAGTCCGAGATATTTCGGATTGCTGCCATGCTTCTTCCCTTGCTTTTCTTTTGTTTTTCTTCCTGTTTTGGCCCTTCATTCAAGCACTAGTGGGGCTAATATTTTTGGCCCTCCCGTTTTGCCCGCCACTTGTCCCACGCTAGTCCCCAACACTTGTCTCACTCGTGGCCCCGCCGGCACTTGTCCCGCTGGTGGTCCCACAGGTACTTGGCCCCAAAATATTATTATTTTTACTTAGTCCCCTATGGTCCTCGACACTTTTCCTTGCAGTATCCCAGTTTCTCTTGGCACTTTCCTCCCCATGGCTATCTCATTTTTAATCTCTTTCTATATCCCACGCGTGCCGGTTTAACCGGCCGCGGCTCTTTACTTAGCTCATAGCCCTTTGGCCTTTCTTATGTCGCACTTCAGGTGGCCCCCTTGGCCCCGTGCTCCGTTCTCACGTGTCGGTGCCCCAACACTATTTTCTTGACCTCCTTGACTCCTTACATTATTTTTTCCGGCACTCCTTCTTTCAGGAAGAAGGGTCGCTTTAATTATTCTTTTGCGGCCCTTTGTCACTTAGTATCCTACTAATTTCTTGTTGGTTCACTGGTTCCGGCGACCCAGGGCATTTTTTAGGACCCTAGACGCCGGCACTTATGCCTTAACCTTTCATCTTTCATATCTCTCTTGCCTTTGGTTTTCTCTGTTGCGCACAGTTCTGCCATATACTATCTCTCAGGGGTCAGGACTTGTCTCGGGACCCACCGGTCCCGACAACGTCCAACTATAAAAATTAACAAGCAATATCAATCAATAATATATATAAACATCCCAACACTTATATATCATTTTTCATATCTCTCTTGCCTTTGGTTTTCTCTGTTGCGCACACTTCTGCCATATACTATCTCTCGGGGGTCAGGACTTGTCTCGGGACCCACCGGTCCCGACAATGTCCAACTATAAAAATTAACAAGAAAAATCAATCAATAAATATATAAACATCCCAACACTTATATATCAAATCAGAACTCGAGATAAAATAAAAGAAGGGGAAACATAAACCCATCACGTATGCAGATCGTGCGACACATGGTTGTCATTCTCACTATCTCCAAGGTACACTCCAAAATACTAACCTGCAGAAAACACAGCCACACACATTAGCTACATTGCCATACACCAATGTGGTCAACTACACTCAAACCCCAGTTATAACTCAATTTTCCCTAAACCTCAGAAGTTCTTTATAATGGCCAATAAAAGAAGTCTGGTCAAAACCCTCAAAGAAACATATCGAATCTCAAGACTAAGGCAATCGAGTTGAGGTACAGGTGTAAGCAAAGTTGTATTGTGAGCCGACGAGTCGCCGATCAACCAACTGACTTGTTATCAGTGATAACAGAAGACGACCCTCGTAGGATAAAGCTGAAACTAGTCCAAATCCTGGATCGAATATCCAAAGAAGGTTTGTATCATAAGACAGGTCAATGATACATTCTCATTCAAGACTATCCTGATAACCAACCCTAGGTCTATCTTTAAGTCAGTGTCCAAAGAAAGGTGGACCTTTGACAGTATCTCCCCTATGCAGGGTGGATTACCAGAATCGCCACCTGTCGAAATATAATATAATCTATCTCCTTTACACTACAAAAATTTCGACAGCGCTTCCCGTAAGAAAAGTGTCTTTTCAGAATTTATATCAGCCTGAATATGAAAACAGAAATAGTCTTCAACTTTCCGAAGTCATTTTATCTAACTCCCTGAATTGGTAAAAATTTGGGCAGCACTCCTTTTAGAAAATGAGACTTCCCATATTTTTATTAAGCCATAAATAAAAATCAGACAAGTTGAACTTTGAAAAGTCAAATTTCGACTAACTTCTTGGATTTGCAGAAATTTCGGCAATGCTTCCCGTAGAGAAAGTAGCTTACCAAAATTTATACAAAGCCAAATATAACAAATGATCCCAGAAAATGCGAGAATTGATCTAAAGTAAAAAAAACTTAGCTCACAAAATGTACGAATTAAAATTAACTCCTATAGCTCTAGCACGTGGGGAGCAACTAAAACAATTACCTATCAAACTGAAACTCAAACTAAGTAGTAATTTCACTCAGCCACATGCAGGTCAAACCACAAAGGTAAGTACTCCCACCATCCTAAAGTCAACCTTATCAAACAGTAGTTCATGATCTTTCAATGATTTATCCCCTTTATACTAGCCTACATAAGGCATAAAGCTAGACCACCCAATCTTATGGGAACCTATCTAGCTTAGTCATAGAATATACACAAACACAGGGTACTACAACTTTTCTCTTCTTTGTGCACATGACTAGGTCATTCAGTCTAGTCGCACTGAACCATTTACGTATCCAAGTTATATGTAACTATCTGCACTTTGTCTTTTAAGATAACATATAACGGAACCGGTCATCTTAGATCAAGGTTCAGCCTGTCCCTTCTTACCACCATTTTTATTTTGTATTCATACTCTTTTCAGTTGGTAATAAGCTATAGTCAGACCATCCAATCTTATAGAAAAATGTATGACTAGCATGTTCATAAGTAAGTAGTATAGAATATAAACAGATTTAACCTTTTGGTTCAAGCATGTGCACAGCTCCAGATCAGACCTCCCAATCTTATAAGAACATGTCTAGCCCTTCGCCTGAATTCCCTTCAAAATAATCAAGAGAGAAACTAATAAACATCAGAAATCCCAACGAAACAAGGCGACAAAGCCATCCAATCTTATGGAAAAATGCTTGGTCCCTGAAAGTCAAACACAAACAGCCCTTGCAAGTCAAAGCAACCAAACTACCCAAACTTATGGAAACATGTCTGGA
Source organism: Chara braunii (assembly GCA_003427395.1). NCBI lineage: Eukaryota > Viridiplantae > Streptophyta > Charophyceae > Charales > Characeae > Chara > Chara braunii. The sequence goes on along the minus strand of BFEA01000015.1, from coordinate 5,970,934 downwards.
GCTTCAGGTAATCGAAAATAAACATAGCATTGGGCCCTCCAATCTTATGGAGAATCTCCCAGCCTTGGGTTGACCCAGTCAAACGCATCCAATACAACCTTCCTCCCATCCTTCCCCCCAGATACAATCCCACAATCTGCTTCAGTCAAACAATGAAACTGGAACTGACATTGCACATACATTCCTTTACTTAGTCTGGTTCGTGTCCCGAAAGTCGAGCTGAAACATCAAAGTAGGGATGCACACAGTATACGCAGTCAAAACATAACAAGGAATACAGATAAGGGTTATAACTGGGTTTATAGAAGGACATGAAAGGTTACCTCTCAGTTCCCTGCCTCCAGAACTCCTCCTGAGTTCCGGCAGAGCTCCCGCAATCAGTGGGCAGACTCCCCACAGAGTCTTGCTGCGGTCCTACGGGTTGCAATCCCACCTGCCGCCTTCCTCTCAGAATCAACAAACTCGACTTAGAGTGAGAAGGGCAAAAGTAGGGGTTTCAGACACTCGAGATATAAGAGAGGGGCAGTTCAACTCGCAGGAGAGGGCCTTGCAATGAGGGTCCCACCATGGTGGTCAAAACGCAGCAAGGATGGTCGAACCATAATCAAAACGCAGAGTACCCTCACCCAGACTGTCCTCCAAATCGCATTGGCGACCAAAATGCACAACTACTTGGTCAAACAGGGGTCCAACTGTCTGTCGTTAACTCCCAAACGACCTCTAATTCCCAACAACCCCTGCAATACTGACGGTTTGAAATGTCTCGACCCCTGCTTAAGACATGGGTTGTGAATCACAAGTTCATCCACCTCTCTCTATAGCCCGCTCCTTACCTCACCACTCCAATGAGGCAAGTTGCTCACGCCTCGTAGGTAGGATTGTTGTCTCGCTGCCCATTTTCATTTCCTCCGCCCGGCAGCGAACAGCGTACCGACTGGCAAAACAAGCCCGCATCTCACACCTTGTCTGTAGCTGTGCTAATCAGTACAATAAGTTGTATACCAACCAACAAGTAAGTCTTCAAGCTCACAGTTCGCCTGCAGCTCCTCCGTTCTACAGGGTGAGCAGCACATCCGTCAGCAAGTAAGTGTCAGGGCCCTACGGCTCACTCCTCGATCCAACGGAATGAGCAGCGCACGGCCAAAAGGTAAGTCTACAATCCTGTGACCAGTTTTCCTTGCTGCTGCGCTTCAAAGGGATGAGACAATTCAGAATGAATCTTCCGCTATATTGTAGAAAATATGCAGCCAGATGTTGTTTTTTCCCCGACTTGCCTTTAATAGTATTCCACGCAGCTTGTCCTCGTAGCTTGGCTTTCGGTTCACCCCGCAATGGCTTCTTGTCGACCAGGTACGTGTTATCTCCCTACTCTCCTCTCTCTACTTCCGCCGATACTCTACTCCCTCATTCATGCTCGTGCTTCCAACTTCATCGTTCCCTCGCGCCCGTTTCTTTGCTATCCTCTTTTTTTACTAACTTTATTCTAGAACTGACTTCATAACTAGGTTCGCCCACCATTAGAACCCCTACCTACTACTTGGCTTTCCCTGATCCCGCTGTCGAGCGCATCGGTCCTGCACGGGGACCCTCCCGGCCGCGTCACACAGGATTATGCAGGACTTGTCGCGGAGAGCGTTTGCCGCTCAGGCCGAGTGCGCCAGCCGTACCTCTCGCGAGCCCCTACGACAGGACAGAGTCATGCGAGGCACCGCTACCTCCACCTGCGGGAGCTGTCACCATCCCTTAGGAGGGTGTATCCCTGCCGAGCTACTTAACCACATACGAAAGCTTTTCATATGCAATTGCAGAGGTGGCCCAGCCGAGGGCGTTTCTCGCTCGCTGTAGCATAGGGGGTACGCGCGGTCGAACGCCCGAAATCGAACCCGTGCGCGAGTCGTCATACTGAGGGCCTGAAATCAAAGACACGATTCGACGCCGGTCGACCAGGACGCACTACTCTCACCACGCGCTACACCACGATACTCATACTTACCCACTCATAACATATAGAAACACACACAGAACGGCCGCCACAAACAACGCCACAACACCACAACTCCTAGTCCCTTCAGTATCCAACCCATACTTTTACGCAACAGAACCAGATAGGCGTCGCGCGCTGGGTTTCCGTATAAGAGTCGAGCGAGCGCATGGCCTCCTCATGACAACCAGCCATTTGGTTATTTGCAAGCATTCGCGCTGATGGGGTACTCTGGTGTACTCGTAGCCTTGCGGCCCTTGATAACTTCGAGGGTTGCCCCAAAGGGTGCGGGGTAAGACGGCCCCTAGGTCAGGAAGGAATTTAGAGCGGTGGTGAGTTGTTTGGCGCATCACCAGTGACACGCTAACCCTTCCGCCCGGATCTTTATCGTCCCACCAAAATAAATTCAAACAAGGATAACATATGTACCCCTAATCTCATTAGACGAGGCCTTGTCGGGACTAGCCCTGTAGAGGTTACCCGAACGTACACTTACATAGGTTACCACTTCAGCAAAACGGGAATAAAACCCTCTTACTCAAACACCAAGTTGTGGGGTAGTTCACTCTCACGACAGTTATGTGGTTTGCCCATCTCAATCCAAGACACGATCACTCAACATAACTCAGATGATACTCTTCCATACATACCTGCAATCACATCACAGAATCAAGCAAAGATCCCCACGCAACACGGGGTCAACTCCAACCAACCTCCCCACTCATACCCTGTGCTTTAGTCATGCAAGCCCCAACCTCCAGCCAACCAACCATAAGTAAGTACTCAGTACTTCTGTTAAATGGCCATTCAATAAAAGTCTGGGTGAAACCTTAACAAAACAGATAAAATCACCATGGCTAAAGCCTCTTTAGGCTGAGTATTGAGGGTGAATTGGGGTTGAGTCGTAGACCGACGATTCGGCAACCGACCTGTTATCAGTGGTAACAGAGAAATAATCTCTCTGAAGGAATGACCTGATCAAATCAGGCTCTCAAGTGATAGCACAGCAACCTGCATCATAGTACAGGCCAACGAAGAGTAGTACTTACGTCTGTGTCAAGGGGAGATTATTCCCCTTAGTCGTACTCTAGCTCCTCTACTARTACCAATTAGTTGAACACCTCCTCTAATCAGTTAGGATCTGCTAAGTAACTTCTAACTGAAAAATATTCTAACTCCCTAAATTTCACGAAATTTAGGCAGCGCTTCCCRTAGGAAAAGTGCCTTTTCATAATTTCTAAGACCCAAAAATGACTAACCCTTTCAGATTTSTAAAAATTTCGGCAGCGCTTCCAGTAGGAACAGGAGGCTACCAAGATTTATACAAAGCTGAAAAAACAGAAAGACAAAGCAACTACACTTGGGACTAACTACTGACGCCTGCTTGATGAATCARGATCAATGACGGCTTACACAACCTCTGGAAGAGACCATGGGCTAGMWTTGGGCCTAACCCCTTGCAGGGCCAGTCCTATCCTCATCCCAAGTTTCCCTCCCGACATCCATCTAACCTACCTATGGCTCCAGCACTTGGCGAGCATCTAAAGCAACTAACCTATCGAAAAGACACCCCAAGTGAGACCCTACAATCATACATGAGCATGCATCTCTCACAATYCCACATACATTTRCCCAGGTAGTTCKTTAGATCACTCAGTTGTTCCCTTTCAATAACCCCCTCACTTATGGCATAGGATCAGACAAGGCCCTAACTTAAGGGTATGTCCAACCTGCCTAAATAAACAAGGTACGCACAACTGGACTGCCCTAACTCAAGGGTATGCCCAACTCCAGATAAACTTTAGTCATAAAGCATATGACCAGATCGCCCTAACTTAAGGGTATGCCTGGCTTCAGCTTATACTGACGACATGAAGCATAAGACTAGACTGCCCTAACTAAAGGGTATGTCTAGCCAGCCTTACACAAGTTACATAGGGCATAGGATTAGACTGCCCCAACTTAGGGGTGTGCCTAACCTGCCTAGAACAAGCACGAACGACGAATGGTCAGACCGGCCCAACTTAGGGGTGTGCCTAACCTGCCTAGAACAAGCACGAACGACGAATGGTCAGACCGCCCTAACTTAAGGGTACGTCCAACCAACATCACATCAACGACAAGAGCCTATCACCAGGCCGCCCTAACTTAAGGGTACGCCTGGCTGGCCTAAACAATATAGTTACATAAGACAGAATCTGCGTGAACAAAGCACAACGACATATGACTAAGCCGCCCTAACTTAAGGGTACGCTTAGCCTCCGTAACGACAATCATATGAAAACCACACCATTGATGCATGCACAAACTTTGTGTTTCTCTCTTATTAGACAGATGATCAGACCTACCCAACTTAGGGAGACATCCAACCCTGCCTCGTATTTAGAAGGAAAAATAAAACAAGTTCATACTAACTCGCTGATCCTTTGTCTTATTACGAGCATAGGACCGAGCCGCCCTAACTTAAGGGTACGCTCAGCCTGCCCAGGTTACCTTCATTATATTCTTCATTGCTTTTCTCCTCTTATTGTTCTACCTGACTTACTGACTGGCTTTCCCAACTTAGGGTGTCCCGCCTGCCAGATGGTATAGGTTCGCATGGTATATATCAAAATTGTATACTTGAGATTGACCATTATGTTCGTGGCTTATGACTGAACCGCCCTAACTTAAGGGTACGCTCAGCCTCATGCCGGTGCTCCCCCCCAGAAAAAAAAAACACGCAGAACTGAGTCCACACAACTTAACAGTGTTCCCAGTCCTGTTTTCAGCAACCCATAGAAAAAAAACACCAGGATTCTGAGACATCCCAACTTAGGGTGCCCATCCTCCTATTCAGAAACCCCAGAAAAAAACAGCGGCTGGTCCGTCCAACTTAGGATAGGCCCAGCCCTCAAAACCATACAAGCAGCCCAGCAAACATAAACAAAACACAGCACTGAGCCCACATCAGCTAAGAGGAGCTCAACCTTGGGTTGACCCGGTCAAACACATGCAACCATCTTTCTCCCACCTTCCCCCTGTTCATTCTGTCTGAATTCGCTCAAGAGTTATCTGATCTCTCATATGTACATGTTCATTTCACCTTTAGGCAAAGCATGTCCTGACATACATAGCAAAACAAAAGGTAATAGCCTTTCATATACATATTCAGGTACCCAGGGGATAACAAATAGGGGAAGGGATGACACGGGTTAACGAGGTTATACTTGAAGTTCTCTGCCTCYAGAACCCCGCCTRGGTCCCGGCAGAGCTCCCGCAATCGGTGGGGCAACCTCCCACAGAGGCCTTGGCGCGGTCCTACGGGTTGCAATCCCRCCTGCCGCCTTCCTCTCGTAACCAAAGACCAKACTTAGACTKAGAAGGATAGCGAAAGAAAAGTCAGACTCTCGAGATCCAAGAGAGGTGCACTCAACTCACAGTGAGAGGGCCTCGTCATCTCGATACGCCTGAGGGCCCCGCAATGGTGGCCAGTAGCSCAGTGAAGGTGTCCAACTTGCGGCCAAAATGTAGAATGACAGTCCCTTGCCAACCTCCTTAGTCGCCGTAACGACCCCGCCGTAAGAACGAACAGGAATGGCGCACAACAATGAGTAGTGCTCTGCACGACAGCAGTGCCGAACAACGCCCTGCACTGCGGCAGCGTTCAGAATGGTGCACAACACAGCTATAACCTGCAACAACGCTGGTAACTAATCCACTATAGCACTCTTAACGCTTATACAGCCCCCAGCCTCTGGAGGACACAGTCCTGGTGCTATGGCTGCCCCCGTTCCTCAGTACACAGTCGTGTAGAGCTAGTGGACAACCACGCGCACAGCGAAACCCTTCAGCGAAACTACAGCAGCATACCAGGCCTAACACAAGGTGGCTCCGCAGCTCTTTTCAACAGTAGTGGTAGCTACTGTAATATTTCCAACAAAGATGCTACAGCAGCTACCCAAAAACTCCCCACAGCCTGCTGCTGGGAACCGCCACCTCCCGGTGGTCCCCCTCCGTCCGAACTGCTGCTCTGAGTCACAAGAATGCTACGTTTGAACAGAGCACACCCTGGCTTTACTCAATGCAATAGTCGCCGTCGATTTCCAACAGACTGGTTTCCTCGCAGCGATCRCATATAATCAGCGTGATAGTGTACCGCCCGCTAGGGTGGCACCACGACTTGTCGGGCCTGGCGACAAGGCGGACGGTGAACGACCCTATTGATGATATCGAAAATGGGTCGCTACTGCCCCCGTAGATTGAGAGAGGGGGCTGTACTTGCAATAGTCCGAACCTCAGTGACCTACARCGGCTTCCTGACTCCCCCAACTGGCCATAGTATACAGTGCACTTCAACGGGGGCTTGGTAACCCACAGTGGTACACAGTTGGAACACACCGAAGTACTGGAGCAGCAACTCAGTAGTACAGTAGCCTTACAGCAGCAGTCTGACAGCTCGCTGCCCTGCTGTACCGCTCTTAGAAAAAACAGTGGCCCTTGGTGATGGCAGTCGCTGCCGCTAAGACAAACACCCCTTCAAGTCTAAGCAGTGCCCTTCAAAACCCCTGCCTCTGTCTTGGCCTCTAACACCGCACTGTCCTTAGTAACAGGCCAATGCTGGAACTGCGGCCTACATCAAGATATCAGGAAAAAAAAGAAAAAAAAAGGAAAGAAAAAAATATATATATATTACTTATCTACAATACTTAGACAGCAGCAACTCACTGATCAGTCCCGATTACAGATGTATTGCCACCGAATAGACCCCGCGGCCTGCAGTAGCACTACACCAAGCACTCATGCCAGCTACCTAGTACTCACCACTTAGCTGGCCCACCAGCTCAGGTCAAAGATAGTGATCCTCCTTGTGACAGTCCCAATGAGGCAAGGTTGGGATTCAAGATAACAATCATGAGGGGCACTGCCACCTGAGCCTGGCGACGAGGGTACACAGCGGGTGCACTTAACGTCGAAAGTACAATCTGTAACAAAAATTAGATCTAACTACTGTCTCTCCCCAAGTCAATTGGCACCAAGAATTTCCAAGAGTCCCACCCTCGTCGTCAACACTTCCACCTAAATTTTTGGGAGTCTCCTCCKCTCTCCCCTATTCCTTCAGTTCTAGTTATAGCTTTTGGAGGTGCCCAGTCTATCCGGCCTGTCAGTTATGCAATATGAGAGGGAATCTTCCAYRAAGAGATAGGCAGATACACCGCAGCGAACARACCTATTAAAASAAATTTCTGATGTGATTACGGACCATGCTGCCTRAGGTAAKTACCGCCACTCCACTCACGAGGGGAGGGGGGAGAAAGAAAAACAGCCCACCACGGTCCACACACACAGGCTGTCAGAAGCRAGCCCACACTACTCAATTAATCGGATCAGACTTGAAGGACGAAAAACATTCCACATTCATGTCGCAGACACTCTCTCTCTTCATCAAGCTTGTCCAARTATGTGACGTTGTTGAATGTGGCAGTCACTGGCAGACAGGTCCGGGTTTAATTTTGATACAGCTTCGTAGCCTATTCGAGACCCAACAATACACAACGGAAATGTAGTGTAGTAGCCCACGTTTCAGCAGTCACATCGATGGCATCGTGACAGTCAGGAGTTCACCAAAACCCTTCCAATGTTGTGCACCAGAATAGCCCGTATGCCGCTTGAGGCAGGATGCCCAGTAGCACAGCAGTACACAGTCAGCATTGTGTACAGTGCTTACCTCAGATGGTCCAACTACCATCCAGCAAGTCAGGAGCAGCCCGTAGCAGCCGCCTTCGCTGGTATGCCAGTCTATAGGGTTTGGGACTGCAACACCCAAGACACCCCGCTTCTGTGTCTGGACGAGAAATCTAGGGCCCTGGCGCACATGCAGCAATAGTCCGATAACTTCCACCCCTTCAACAATTATAAGCAGCACGTCAAAGAAATTATGACCCCACAGCCCACCAGATAGATCTTCCCTCCTCCTCTTCTGTCTGGTGATAGTTGCTGCAGCGTGGATCAGCACCGACAGCAGGGGCCAAGCAAGAAGGTCGCGGTAGCTGGAACCGCAGCTGTGGTACCGTGAGGCGCAGCCACTCTCTGAACACCCTACTTACCAGACCTCCATTTGGCCGTCTCTGCGGCAGCAAAGGGCACAACAACCGAATTAGCAAAAGCACCCCTGCAACACCGGGAAGCCCAACCTCCCTTCTCTAGTGCACATGACCCAGCGTGGTCTGTCGAAGGTGAAACTTCGACCATTCCGGGACAACCGAGATGCCGGAATATCAGGATTGGGCCGCAACTGCCACCTACTAACGGCAGGGACGAGAGTGGACCTTCCTGCAGAAGAGGTCCAGGTACGTATTCCCCTGCCTTCCTCTCGGCATCCGACTGCCCGAGGTCAACAAGTAAGCTTCCAACCCTTCCACTGGTCCTCGCGTCACTCCCATCTGCTGGACGAGCGGATTCGGAGTGAACCATCCGCTAGAAAAGTGGYCGGGTGCATCGGTCCACCGGAAGTCAGCAGGGCGATGGGCAGTTGCTCCCCACCCGCGGGCGCTATCGGYACCGGCCCTTTYTACGAAGACTCCCCACGACAACAGATGCACCAACTTCTCCTTCTTTTTCCCCCGTCAGCTCCCATCCTTCCTTATATGTGCTTCCGACCTTTCTTCCTCTCCCTTGGTGCTTCCTTCGTYGCCGAGTTCCCCTCACCCCCTCAAGTCCCCCTCAAGGCTCTCTTCCRTATGCCATAYGAARATTGKGATGCCGAYGAGTGTTGGGGGCAGGTTCTKATGGAGGAAAACRGCTTTTACTTCGACCAGTGTTTGTAACRATGCTTATAACATAGTCACTGCCCTTCCTCGGCRGAGGCGGTTATGATAGCGCAACGAGCAACAAGGTCGTCAGAGGAGACCTCGCTGGCGGCGCGAAACTGAGCAGAACGGCTCTCAACTAYGAGTAGGAACGRACAGCATAAGGGTCRGCCCGCTTCGTTGCTCGSARGACGARAATGGATCTCCCGCCTGAACATGGGAGGATGCATTCACCATCTTCAGCTGSTTCACACAGTCGCRCAGYCCCTGSCGCTCCACCCGCCCAAACCGCTGCTCAGATCACAATTCTGATTCGTCCAATGCCTTCAGAAGGCCTCAAAACCCCCACTTACCATCTTAGATTGCCACAAACGGCCAAGGAACGGCCGAGATCTGATGACTACCCTCTTCTCCCCCATAGCTCCCGGCCTCCTCCGCGCACGTTATTTCTTACCTAGCTCACCATTCCCTAACTCCCGTCCAATTGTGAGCTCGGATTCATGGTCGCCTGCCCCCGAACCTCCAGGTTCGATGTCCGGCTCACCCTATTTCGTTCAGGAATGAGCAAGTTAGATCCCTTCCAACTCTCCTTTCCCCCTCTCTCTTTTGAACGTACCTCGCCCGAAACTGCGTCCAGGTTCACCTCTTGTTGTCTTTGTATTTCAGTTTTTTCCCGCCTCCCGGAGCTGCGCTTTCTTAAGCTAACTTTCTCTCTTCCACTCCT
>BFEA01000015.1:5939026-5961156 GCA_003427395.1 Chara braunii | reverse complement strand
GGTACAGCCCGTTCCCTGCTTCTTTTTTTTCTGCTGTTGCTCTAGCATGGTCACTCCCGCTGTGTCACCCTGCCCTTCCTGCTAGCTCAACCCAGTCAGCCCTGCCCGCTTACGAGTCCTCCCCGTTGTCCTACTGTCGCCGTCCTCACCTGCACCCGACGCTGTTGCGTGTCCAGGTACAGTCTCTCCTTTCAGCACCTTACTCTGTCTCGCACCTTCGCAGCTATCGTCGTGTTCGGCTCCACCCGCCTCTACAGCGCAGTGCCCAGTGACCAATTCGGCTGGGGGACCGTACAGCAGCCGGCAGCCCACCGCTTGCCACAGCAACATCAACACGTCGGGCTGCTCCCGGCTTTATACATAACCTCCTTGCGCAGGGGCCATGCTAATCTCCTCGGTACCGTTCCAATTTTGACGGATGTCCCGAAGGACTATACTCCGACAACAGCCCCCCGCCGGCAGTTCGTGGCGGAACTAGGCCGGTGGGCTCGCTGCAGGTCCCGGCATCGGCACTGGGCCTCCTCCCAAACCAGAAAAAAAAGGTAGAAATAGAAGAAAAAAAAAAAAATACAACTCAAAAAAAAAAATACAACTCAAAAAAAAAAAAAAAAAACATAAAGAAAGGGACGAGGGAGGGGACCATTTATACCTGGTCCTACCCTCACGGGCCCGCGGCTGGCTTCCCTCAGCAAAACCAAAGGGGATAGTCCTGCAGGACCCTCAACCCCTCGGTTCACTCCATAATGCTCCTCCTCGCTTGCTGCTGGCCTCAATCCCGGGATCTGCCTGGTGAGAGTCTGGCACCGTAACCAATAGGGCTGAGCCCAAGCCTGGGTGCAGCAGGCGCAATCCTCCATATGGATAGTATGGCCAGCCAGCCCGGGCCTGCAAACAGTACCCCAGGTTGTTTCTCCCACCTGCGGCCTGCGTCCTTGGCTCCCTAAGGCCGTACATGGCAATCTTGAAGGCACGGCTGCGCCGGCGCACTACACGCGCCGGCTCAACCACGGCAGGGCGGCGGGCCGAGCCTCTCATGGCCTACCACGACGCCTGCCTACCGCCTCTCGGTCGAGGAAACCCCGCTTGTTGCTCTACTTAGTGCCCCCCTTGCTTAGCACCCGTGGCGACTTTTACTATCGTTGGTGCAGCGGCATCCTAGCGCCCACGTAACTTTTACTTGGCACGGCCTTTATACGTCGGTCCCCCGCAAGTCGGACCACACTCCTCTTTAGTCACACTCCTACCTGGTCAACGCGACGCCGCTTGTAACTTCGCTCGTATGTGCGAGGCTGCGGCCGCCTCAGAAACTCTACACTTGTTCTACCGGCGTCGCATGGCCTTCCCCGACCCTGGCTCGGTCAGGCTAACGCGTGCCCACGAAGTGCACGCCCACACACTCTCTAATCAATATAAATGGGGCGCGCCCTCAGATATCGTCAGGCCCGTCCTTCCTGAGCGCTGCGAAAATGTGCCCAAATACCCTTGTAAGGGTATTCGGGCCGACAGTTTTCCGGACCTTAGTAAGCGACGTCCCCGTCGCGTCGGACAATCAGCTCTATAAGCACGACCACAAACACATCTTGCTGACAAGGAAACGACCAATTCGGTTCACCGGCTCGACTCCGTTTGAGGTTGTCTCATCAACCTGCTCCTGTCATGACGTTCCACTGCCAGGGTTTCAACCTGGGTCTCCCATGTCCTAGCCTCGGAGCTAGGGGATACTTTGTTCCGTACTACAGCGTACTACCCGCTCCCAGGTAGTAGGTTGATAGTCCTCTCCCTTCGTCGTAGACCTCTGGCAGTTCACCGTTGGGTGTCCTATTTTGTCATCGTCCCGCGAACGGTGTCATAACTTAGGACGCGGGCCCTAACCGAGACCTCTCAAAAACACAGGGCGCCTTCAGCCGCCCACATGGTAGTGACTACTATCTCAAACCACAACGAACCCCCAGCAGGCGGCTTCAGGTCTCCATCTTGGCCCACCATGGACCGGTCAATCATGCTGAATCCACGGCCCACTGCGTTGTTATGTAGCGATGGTGCCCTCGTTGGTTACGCAACGATAAGCAACTTTTCTATCTTGGCACCCAAAAAGGGACCTGACTCTTGACCTAATCGACCCCAATGACCTTTTCCTCTAGCTAAGCCACTCCGAGTGGCCGACCCTTCAAGACTTAACCTTTGGTAAGTCATGGTCCCGCTGCCAGGTTGTGTCGGTCAGTGGCCCTCGCTGGGAGTTAGGTTCTACAGTTCCAGCGATGCTAAGTATAGCCCCTTAGCTTGGGCTCACAATAGGCCCCTTGAACTAACCCATCGTGGTTTGGCGCTTTCTCTCACAATAATACTCAAAGGATCACATACCGCTGCCCACGGGACAACGTGGAGGCATAGTGCCCTTCTCAATGTTTCATCCAAAATCCTCAATAATTCCACAGGGTCGTGCCTCCCTTGCTCTGATCAAAAGCAGGTAAGGTCACACGTCTTTTAGGGATACTCACAAAACTTTCCAAAGTTCCAACATAACTGCCAGAGGTTTCCATCCATGATTCTCACAAAATACCTGGTCTTTCCTCGTCAGACTTTTACATGCACACAACTAATCATTACTTATAGCATCTCTTTTTAGTGTTCTCCCAAAATTTGATCCTTTTAAGAAAGTCCAATCGGTCATTGGACTTCCCTCTCTCTTTTCCAATCATACACAAAAACACACAACTTTTAGTTGTGACCTATCCATTCATTATTATCTGGGCAAAATACATCATGCCATCATTGTCTCCATAATCTGATAACACTTCCTTTCATTATACTCCCGGCTTCACTTGTCATGGGGCAGGGAGGCATAAGTACAGTGGAAGAAGGTGCCGATCAGTTCACTTCACAACATTCATCTCATCACACCATCATCCAAATGGGCAAGTCCACAAACTGAGAGTGAGAGTGATACGACACACATAACATAAAGACAAGGTCTGAGACTCGCGTGTACACCCAAGACATGGGCCCCCGCACTATGCAAAGGCTCCTATCCTTATTATAGAACTTAAAATATTATACAAGGAGTTCAGGTATCCCATAAAGAATCAAGGTAGTCAAGCGTCGAAGTGTCGGAACTCGACGACCGCTCCACACTCATGAGCGTTATTTTACAAGGGTATCAACACTCTACATCACATTAGCAGAAGGAAAGAAATATAGTCAGACTCAACGTTATCTTATGTACAGAAAAAGGTTCTCAAGTCTATAATGCGATGTAACACCTCACTACTGGCTCAGCCTACTGATGTACATGGGTCTGATCCAATCCTCCATGTATCCCTCTATATACAAGTAACCGTCAGTCGGTGAGTCAGAGACGTCTCGCATATACTAGACTTAGGCCTTTCCGGACCTTATTGGAAAATCCTACTCCTGATCACTCATGACCTCCTGCAGCTGCCTATACAACTGCGCCCTCACCCCATCACGAGTCTTAGGAACTAGGAATCCATTTCTATCTCTCCATACCCCCGATGACTCTCTGGTGCACACTCCATTTGCCTCGTCCTTGAGGCTCTTGGGGCAGTCGTCTAATCGATGTTTGCCCCTCTTGCAATAAAAACACTTGCCAAGCTTCTTCTGGGACATCTTGTCTCCTTCCAGCGAGGGTACAGATGACGGGGTTGTTGAGATCTTGCTCGTAACCTCCTGTTGTGGGACCCCTGAGGAAGCGGGGCAGGCTGCTTTGTCATCTGCTGGCATCCCCAACTCCCCAACACGCCCCTCTGGCCCAGACCCAGTGGCCCAAGATCCCAGTACATCCCGCAAATCAGTAACAATTGGCACCTCCTGAAGCATGGTTGACTCCTGACAGTCCCTCAGGTCCACTCTCCGCTCAGTCCCAACCATGGTCTGGCCCACACTTTCCTGACCCTCCTGTTGCCCCACAGTCTCTTTTCGAATAGTAGGTGGAACCTCCTCAGCTCTCATTGCCTCAACTGGTGGTCCCTCCTGTGGTACTGCCGGCTCGTGTCCCAGTGTCAGGTGAGCAGGTAACCTCCACTCAAACTCTCCGACCTCTGCACCCTTTTCCACAAGCACTCCTGGCTGCTCCAACATCTCTTTGTCGATCAGAGGGATCTCCACACCCTCCTGCTGGTCTGCCTTCTCCACTTCCTTTTCCTTCTTGAAGACCTCCTCTGCAGGTTGTTCCCTGATTTCGAACTTCTGGACCTCTGTCCAATCCACCACCCTTGTGGAAGCTTGTTGGGCATACTTGGCTTCAAGGTCTCGAATCCTTTTCTCCCACTCAGTCTCCTTAACCTGGAAGAAGGTCAGTTGTGTACACAAATAGGCCCTCAGCGCGTCAGTGACCTTGTTAAGGGTCTGGTTGACTTGTCTGACGGCCTTATTCACTGTTGAGATTCTCTCCATGTCCGCCTTTACTGCTGCCAACTCTTTGCCCTGTCTTCCCAGCTCCCTCTTCAGGCCCTCAGCCTCTCTCTCCCAGTCCACCCTCTGGCCATAAGCCTTTTGTGCCGCCTTTGTCAGCCTGTCACCAATCTTCTGATCTGAGGTCCTTGCGGCAGCGAAGCCTTCTCTCATCACGCTCCTTAGGTTGAGCAGGTCTGTAGAGACCAACTTAACCCCCATCTCCTGATGTTGTCCACCTGATCTTCGTGTGGCGTCCATCAGCTTATCGAAGCCCATCCAGACCTCTGAGAACAGAGGAGGGTCTTCCTCCTGAGTGCAGGTACCCTTTCCTTTTCTGTCCTCCACCTCCTCAAGCGCCTTTCCTTACTGCATCCTCTCATGCAGTTTTGCCAGGTTCTTCTTTCGGAGTTGAGTCCTGATCTCCAGCTCCCTTGCTGCCCTCTCTTCTCTGTCCGGCTCCTTTTCATCAACAGACGGTTCCTCCCTCGGCTCTTGCGTATGCGGCTTGTGAGGGATGTTTGACTCTGCGTCAGGCATGGGGCCATCCATCTCCCTCTGAGCAGGTTGTGGAGGTGCATCTGAACCATCGGACCCCTCTGCTCTCTCATGTCGGTGAGACTTGTGTTCCTTCCTCCTTTCCTCCCTCTGAGCCCCTGGTGATGAGCCCTGCTCAAAGGTTCCCCTCGCCTCTGTCTCAGGTTCCCTTCTCCTTTTTTCCACACCTCTCCTCTCACTTGCCTGACGAGCTGGAGTATAATAGTTCCATAGCAGCTTCTTGCAGTGCCCCCAGTTCATGGCAGATGCCACCATGGATCGTACGAAGGGTCTGATATCGTGTCTTACAAACAACAGGAACCTCCCCACTCTCTGCTCTCCTGGGATACAGAGCTCATCCGCATATCGATCATAAGCCCATAAGAACTCCCCCAGATTAGTGGAGTCGAATCGAATGGGTYGTCCATCCCTTCCCAGTGGTGAYGRATGCAAACCCTCCAYCCTCCGTCCAAAGTCTTGCCARCTCAGCWACTCTCTGACCAGTTTAGCAATAGGGTCCGCCCACTCGCCTGTGCCTCGCACCTCTCTCAACATCCTGGTGCTGTCCCATCCAAACTCTCTCGCATGCCGCTCGAACTCCATCACGAACAGCTCAATATTCCCTCCCTGGAAGACTGGAGGCATGTCCTCTCTCCAGGTCCTCATCTGCGTCCTCTGTCGGGTTTTCCCCCAAAGGGGTTTCCACTGGCCCTGCCCCTCCCCTCCCTCTTGGCATGGCTGCCCCAAGCGGTATCAAGCCTGCACAACAGGGAAGAGGCGAACAGAAGCACAGAGAGGGTAAGTGATGTCAGACAAAACACAACAGGAGATGGACATAACCCTCCCACACCTATCTCAACTACCTACTTACACACACATACGCATACATAGTCATATACACATGCAAGTCTAACCACAACCTATCACGCTATTCTACTCAGAGCAGCACCCGAAGTAGCCGCTAGATGACTTTAAGTGGTGGGATCCCTGCTCACCTCGTCTCGAGCCACAAACTTCTTTAGCCTCGAGCCTGACACCCAGTCCTTCCATGCCGTCCCATTCAGCTCTTCGATTTGGTAGGCACCATGTTCACCACATTTGGTGACCCTGTAAGGCCCCAATCACCTCTTCTCCAACTTCCGCGACCACTGCTTTTCCAGGGACGAGTCGTACAACATGAACCGGGGTTGGGCCAGTTCCTTACGCTCTTGGGTCCTGCGTTCTTGCAGGTGATGACCTCGTAATTCCCACACACGGGGTCACACAGGACGAGGAACATAGTCCCGTCATGTTTGTTGAGGATGACCGTCTCTGTCCGACTTAGGAACGATCTCCCAAGTAGAATAGGGTGGTCCAAGTTAGGCATCACAAAGAAGCAGCTCCTTACTTTCACCTTTCCAATTTCCAATATTACTGATGACGCGGTCCCAATGAATATCGATCGGCTATTGGCCCCCATCAAAACCCCGTTGTCAGAGCGGTCTATCTCCATTCCCAGTCGTACGGCATGTTCCTCCTTTATGAGGTTCATTTCCGCTCCACTGTACACCATTGCGGTGCATGTCTTCCCTTTTACCACAACATCAAGGCAGCCACAGACGACAGACTTCCAATCCATCTTAGTACCCGTTTCAGCCCCCTCCGCCTCCTTAGGGATTATAATCCCCAATCGTATGCTGGCTACCATCTTCCTGGATACTCTTGCTCTTAACTCATCCCTAAGTCTAGGCGTTGAGGCTAGTACGTCCTTCAGGTTCATAAGGTGATTATGACCCTCTAGGATTATGTCCATTATCTTTTCCACATCGAAGCCTTCTTCCACTCGGACAACGTACTTCTTCTTCTTTACTTCTTGTGCCTTGTCTGTATCAGGCCTGACACCCCTCTTCTTGGCCCTTTGCTCGGCCCTCTCATCCTCTTCCTTCCTCAACCTATCATCTTCGTCATCCTCTCCTTCTGGAACGTCCACTACCTCTTTCTCTCTACTGGGTTCAGGAACATCCTTGGCTGGTTCTTCGGGAATCACTGGCCCTTTAACCCTCGTTCTGACGGCGTACGGTACCCTCCCCGTCCTGGAAGGTGGTCTGAAAGTCGTGCCTGATCGAGGCGTTGCTCCTGAGGTCGTAACGTTTGGTAGATTCCCGGATTCTCCTTGCGGTCCCGGACCTAGGTCCTAGAGGTATACCGATGGCTCCTTACCTTGCCACTCCTCGACTTCTTCGCACATATCAGCCAGTTTTGTTGGTATCTCCCGACTTTGTCTATCAGGTCCTCCATTCTCTCCATTGTTTGTCGGGCCGTTCTCCAATAGTCTTCCCCTATCTCAGCATGCAACGTCCCGTTCCAGTAATCTTCTTCAATCTCATCATTCGACTCTACTATGATTGGCTCCTCCTTGATGGTGTCAGCTTTCCTTCCTTGCTCTACCTCCTCGTTCTGTCCTACCTCTTCCACCCTGGTGTCGATGTGGACCTCTTTCTCCTGCCACATCCGAAACATGGCTGGAGGGGCGGGTGGTTCACCTGCCTCGACTCGTCATAGGGCCTCCTTCCTCGTCCCGCCTGGAATCTTCGGGTCAAGGTGGTACCCCCACTTGTCGTACATGTCTCCATCATAGTTGGTGCTAATTAAACCTTTGTCCTCGTCATTCCTCCTGACGTGGCAGAACTTAATAGTGTGGTCTTTCTGCCCACAATGCCAGCAAATGGCATTTCTCCAGTCTACTCTCCCTCTGCCAGCACCTCTTCCACCCTCTTGACCGCTTTGACTCCCGAATACCCCAAACCCTCGTTTCCGCCACCTGAAGTGTTACCACCACCATTTCCTCTACCATTTCCTCCACGGCCACCATTCCTCCGTCCTCGGCCCCACCCTTGGTTTTGTCCACTCCCACCCCCTTGATTGCCTTGCGAACCTTGTGGGGCTGACTGCTGGGGTTTGTTTGGCGGTGGGTTCGGGTGGCTCACTTGTTGCGCTTGGGGTCCCGAGCAGCCACAGGAAGCCGCGCTCACTGATGGTCCGGCGCACGACCCATGCGGTCCGCTCATTCGCCACGGGGCGTATGAACAGTGCCCATGCCAATGACTCGAAGGTCCACAACCTGGCCATGGCCCATAGTGAGCTGGTGCAGCCTGACTGGGCGACTCAGGAGGTGGCATGGCTACAGCTTGTGGGACCTGCCCCTTTCCTGAGCCTTGCCCCCCTTGAGCCAAGTTCCTTGCTTTTCTCTGAGCCTCGGTCAACTTCTGTGGCTCAGGCTCCTCTTCCTCTTCCTCTTCTTCTTCCTCCTGCACCACTGCTTTCTTTGCCTTCTCTTGGGTCTGTGGTGCCGCCATAGTTTTCCTTTTTGCCTCTTTCTCTGCATCGAGCTGAGCCACTGCATCTTCTATCAGTTTCTTAAAGTCTCGCCCGCCGCTCGTCGTGGCGTCCAAGGCCTTTCTTTTCTTCCTAGCCTGTCGCATTTGGAAGATGTCTACTTGGTCCAGCTCTCCTTCTATTACACCCTCCTTTATGGCGACCCAAGTGAGCTTCTTTCCCAGCGCAGCCTTCTTGGTTAGCGACGAGGCCTCCCAATTCTTGAAGTGCCCCAGGAAAGTGGCACATTGTTCTTCTTCCACCAATTCGGGGACTTTCTTGGCCATCTTCTCAAATGTCGTTGCGAAAGCTCCCACCGTGGAAAACTCGTCCCGCTGTAACATCTCCAAATCTGTCTTCGTTAACAAGCCATCCCCTAACTAGAACCGCCCCTGCATTTCTGCCTTGAACTTAGCCCAGTCTCCTTCTGCTCCAGCAGCCACCTTCATTACCTCGGGCCGAGTTTCCCGGCAGACGTACCTGGGTAGGAACTTGAATTTATCTGCCTCAGGCACCTCGGCCGTAACCTGCTCCAGCAGCTCCAACCACTCGGATACTTTGTCCCCATTAAAATGGAATATGTTAACTTCCGGCACTTGAAGTCGTGCCAACTCCCTTTTCTCGAGTGCCATGACGAAATCCTCTGGCGTAGCGGCCGGGCCATGCTCGATTTCATCAGCGTCCGGCATCTTCACCTCTTTTTGCTAACCAACCTGACAGGAAAAACAAGGGATAGATCGGTAAGTAGTTCGTCAAGTTTAAAGGGTCTGCCCTACGTCCTTCTTGACCATTCTACCCCTAAGTTTAGCTGACCGCTCTACCATAGTCATTTACGCCCGAGATACAACCTTTAGTCGCACTATACACCACTTAGTCTTATTATGACTTCATATACATCCCTCTTATATAAGCCAATCCATCCTATAACCTTTGTCGTTTTGCCTAGGTCATCAGCCTGCACTTAACTTGGGTTCGTTCTCTTAAAGACCCCGGTAGGCATCCGAGATCCCTTGCAACAGCGACACCTGTCGAGCGCATCGGTCCCGCACGGAAACCCTCCCGGCCACGTCACGCAGGATTATGCAGGACTTGTCGCGGAGAGCGTTTGCCGCTCAGGCCGAGTGCGCCAGCCGTACCTCTCGCGAGCCCCTACGACAGGACAGAGTCATGCGAGGCACCGCTACCTCCACCTGCGGGAGCTGTCACCATCCCTTAGGAGGGTGTATCCCTGCCGAGCTACTTAACCACATACGAAAGCTTTTCATATGCAATTGCAGAGGTGGCCCAGCCGAGGGCGTTTCTCGCTCGCTGTAGCATAGGGGGTACGCGCGGTCGAACGCCCGAAATCGAACCCGTGCGCGAGTCGTCATACTGAGGGCCTGAAATCAAAGACACGATTCGACGCCGGTCGACCAGGACGCACTACTCTCACCACGCGCTACACCACGATACTCATACTTACCCACTCATAACATATAGAAACACACACAGAACGGCCGCCACAAACAACGCCACAACACCACAACTCCTAGTCCCTTCAGTATCCAACCCATACTTTTACGCAACAGAACCAGATAGGCGTCGCGCGCTGGGTTTCCGTATAAGAGTCGAGCGAGCGCATGGCCTCCTCATGACAACCAGCCATTTGGTTATTTGCAAGCATTCGCGCTGATGGGGTACTCTGGTGTACTCGTAGCCTTGCGGCCCTTGATAACTTCGAGGGTTGCCCCAAAGGGTGCGGGGTAAGACGGCCCCTAGGTCAGGAAGGAATTTAGAGCGGTGGTGAGTTGTTTGGCGCATCACCAGTGACACGCTAACCCTTCCGCCCGGATCTTTATCGTCCCACCAAAATAAATTCAAACAAGGATAACATATGTACCCCTAATCTCATTAGACGAGGCCTTGTCGGGACTAGCCCTGTAGAGGTTACCCGAACGTACACTTACATAGGTTACCACTTCAGCAAAACGGGAATAAAACCCTCTTACTCAAACACCAAGTTGTGGGGTAGTTCACTCTCACGACAGTTATGTGGTTTGCCCATCTCAATCCAAGACACGATCACTCAACATAACTCAGATGATACTCTTCCATACATACCTGCAATCACATCACAGAATCAAGCAAAGATCCCCACGCAACACGGGGTCAACTCCAACCAACCTCCCCACTCATACCCTGTGCTTTAGTCATGCAAGCCCCAACCTCCAGCCAACCAACCATAAGTAAGTACTCAGTACTTCTGTTAAATGGCCATTCAATAAAAGTCTGGGTGAAACCTTAACAAAACAGATAAAATCACCATGGCTAAAGCCTCTTTAGGCTGAGTATTGAGGGTGAATTGGGGTTGAGTCGTAGACCGACGATTCGGCAACCGACCTGTTATCAGTGGTAACAGAGAAATAATCTCTCTGAAGGAATGACCTGATCAAATCAGGCTCTCAAGTGATAGCACAGCAACCTGCATCATAGTACAGGCCAACGAAGAGTAGTACTTACGTCTGTGTCAAGGGGAGATTATTCCCCTTAGTCGTACTCTAGCTCCTCTACTARTACCAATTAGTTGAACACCTCCTCTAATCAGTTAGGATCTGCTAAGTAACTTCTAACTGAAAAATATTCTAACTCCCTAAATTTCACGAAATTTAGGCAGCGCTTCCCRTAGGAAAAGTGCCTTTTCATAATTTCTAAGACCCAAAAATGACTAACCCTTTCAGATTTSTAAAAATTTCGGCAGCGCTTCCAGTAGGAACAGGAGGCTACCAAGATTTATACAAAGCTGAAAAAACAGAAAGACAAAGCAACTACACTTGGGACTAACTACTGACGCCTGCTTGATGAATCARGATCAATGACGGCTTACACAACCTCTGGAAGAGACCATGGGCTAGMWTTGGGCCTAACCCCTTGCAGGGCCAGTCCTATCCTCATCCCAAGTTTCCCTCCCGACATCCATCTAACCTACCTATGGCTCCAGCACTTGGCGAGCATCTAAAGCAACTAACCTATCGAAAAGACACCCCAAGTGAGACCCTACAATCATACATGAGCATGCATCTCTCACAATCCCACATACATTTACCCAGGTAGTTCGTTAGATCACTCAGTTGTTCCCTTTCAATAACCCCCTCACTTATGGCATAGGATCAGACAAGGCCCTAACTTAAGGGTATGTCCAACCTGCCTAAATAAACAAGGTACGCACAACTGGACTGCCCTAACTCAAGGGTATGCCCAACTCCAGATAAACTTTAGTCATAAAGCATATGACCAGATCGCCCTAACTTAAGGGTATGCCTGGCTTCAGCTTATACTGACGACATGAAGCATAAGACTAGACTGCCCTAACTAAAGGGTATGTCTAGCCAGCCTTACACAAGTTACATAGGGCATAGGATTAGACTGCCCCAACTTAGGGGTGTGCCTAACCTGCCTAGAACAAGCACGAACGACGAATGGTCAGACCGGCCCAACTTAGGGGTGTGCCTAACCTGCCTAGAACAAGCACGAACGACGAATGGTCAGACCGCCCTAACTTAAGGGTACGTCCAACCAACATCACATCAACGACAAGAGCCTATCACCAGGCCGCCCTAACTTAAGGGTACGCCTGGCTGGCCTAAACAATATAGTTACATAAGACAGAATCTGCGTGAACAAAGCACAACGACATATGACTAAGCCGCCCTAACTTAAGGGTACGCTTAGCCTCCGTAACGACAATCATATGAAAACCACACCATTGATGCATGCACAAACTTTGTGTTTCTCTCTTATTAGACAGATGATCAGACCTACCCAACTTAGGGAGACATCCAACCCTGCCTCGTATTTAGAAGGAAAAATAAAACAAGTTCATACTAACTCGCTGATCCTTTGTCTTATTACGAGCATAGGACCGAGCCGCCCTAACTTAAGGGTACGCTCAGCCTGCCCAGGTTACCTTCATTATATTCTTCATTGCTTTTCTCCTCTTATTGTTCTACCTGACTTACTGACTGGCTTTCCCAACTTAGGGTGTCCCGCCTGCCAGATGGTATAGGTTCGCATGGTATATATCAAAATTGTATACTTGAGATTGACCATTATGTTCGTGGCTTATGACTGAACCGCCCTAACTTAAGGGTACGCTCAGCCTCATGCCGGTGCTCCCCCCCAGAAAAAAAAAACACGCAGAACTGAGTCCACACAACTTAACAGTGTTCCCAGTCCTGTTTTCAGCAACCCATAGAAAAAAAACACCAGGATTCTGAGACATCCCAACTTAGGGTGCCCATCCTCCTATTCAGAAACCCCAGAAAAAAACAGCGGCTGGTCCGTCCAACTTAGGATAGGCCCAGCCCTCAAAACCATACAAGCAGCCCAGCAAACATAAACAAAACACAGCACTGAGCCCACATCAGCTAAGAGGAGCTCAACCTTGGGTTGACCCGGTCAAACACATGCAACCATCTTTCTCCCACCTTCCCCCTGTTCATTCTGTCTGAATTCGCTCAAGAGTTATCTGATCTCTCATATGTACATGTTCATTTCACCTTTAGGCAAAGCATGTCCTGACATACATAGCAAAACAAAAGGTAATAGCCTTTCATATACATATTCAGGTACCCAGGGGATAACAAATAGGGGAAGGGATGACACGGGTTAACGAGGTTATACTTGAAGTTCTCTGCCTCYAGAACCCCGCCTRGGTCCCGGCAGAGCTCCCGCAATCGGTGGGGCAACCTCCCACAGAGGCCTTGGCGCGGTCCTACGGGTTGCAATCCCRCCTGCCGCCTTCCTCTCGTAACCAAAGACCAKACTTAGACTKAGAAGGATAGCGAAAGAAAAGTCAGACTCTCGAGATCCAAGAGAGGTGCACTCAACTCACAGTGAGAGGGCCTCGTCATCTCGATACGCCTGAGGGCCCCGCAATGGTGGCCAGTAGCGCAGTGAAGGTGTCCAACTTGCGGCCAAAATGTAG
This sequence comes from Chara braunii, assembly GCA_003427395.1. Lineage (NCBI taxonomy): Eukaryota > Viridiplantae > Streptophyta > Charophyceae > Charales > Characeae > Chara > Chara braunii. The sequence goes on along the minus strand of BFEA01000015.1, from coordinate 5,947,892 downwards.
AATGACAGTCCCTTGCCAACCTCCTTAGTCGCCGTAACGACCCCGCCGTAAGAACGAACAGGAATGGCGCACAACAATGAGTAGTGCTCTGCACGACAGCAGTGCCGAACAACGCCCTGCACTGCGGCAGCGTTCAGAATGGTGCACAACACAGCTATAACCTGCAACAACGCTGGTAACTAATCCACTATAGCACTCTTAACGCTTATACAGCCCCCAGCCTCTGGAGGCCACAGTCCTGGTGCTATGGCTGCCCCCGTTCCTCAGTACACAGTCGTGTAGAGCTAGTGGACAACCACGCGCACAGCGAAACCCTTCAGCGAAACTACAGCAGCATACCAGGCCTAACACAAGGTGGCTCCGCAGCTCTTTTCAACAGTAGTGGTAGCTACTGTAATATTTCCAACAAAGATGCTACAGCAGCTACCCAAAAACTCCCCACAGCCTGCTGCTGGGAACCGCCACCTCCCGGTGGTCCCCCTCCGTCCGAACTRCTGCTCTGAGTCACAAGAATGCTACGTTTGAACAGAGCACACCCTGGCTTTACTCAATGCAATAGTCGCCGTCGATTTCCAACAGACTGGTTTCCTCGCAGCGATCRCATATAATCAGCGTGATAGTGTACCGCCCGCTAGGGTGGCACCACGACTTGTCGGGCCTGGCGACAAGGCGGACGGTGAACGACCCTATTGATGATATCGAAAATGGGTCGCTACTGCCCCCGTAGATTGAGAGAGGGGGCTGTACTTGCAATAGTCCGAACCTCAGTGACCTACARCGGCTTCCTGACTCCCCCAACTGGCCATAGTATACAGTGCACTTCAACGGGGGCTTGGTAACCCACAGTGGTACACAGTTGGAACACACCGAAGTACTGGAGCAGCAACTCAGTAGTACAGTAGCCTTACAGCAGCAGTCTGACAGCTCGCTGCCCTGCTGTACCGCTCTTAGAAAAAACAGTGGCCCTTGGTGATGGCAGTCGCTGCCGCTAAGACAAACACCCCTTCAAGTCTAAGCAGTGCCCTTCAAAACCCCTGCCTCTGTCTTGGCCTCTAACACCGCACTGTCCTTAGTAACAGGCCAATGCTGGAACTGCGGCCTACATCAAGATATCAGGAAAAAAAAGAAAAAAAAAGGAAAGAAAAAAATATATATATATTACTTATCTACAATACTTAGACAGCAGCAACTCACTGATCAGTCCCGATTACAGATGTATTGCCACCGAATAGACCCCGCGGCCTGCAGTAGCACTACACCAAGCACTCATGCCAGCTACCTAGTACTCACCACTTAGCTGGCCCACCAGCTCAGGTCAAAGATAGTGATCCTCCTTGTGACAGTCCCAATGAGGCAAGGTTGGGATTCAAGATAACAATCATGAGGGGCACTGCCACCTGAGCCTGGCGACGAGGGTACACAGCGGGTGCACTTAACGTCGAAAGTACAATCTGTAACAAAAATTAGATCTAACTACTGTCTCTCCCCAAGTCAATTGGCACCAAGAATTTCCAAGAGTCCCACCCTCGTCGTCAACACTTCCACCTAAATTTTTGGGAGTCTCCTCCKCTCTCCCCTATTCCTTCAGTTCTAGTTATAGCTTTTGGAGGTGCCCAGTCTATCCGGCCTGTCAGTTATGCAATATGAGAGGGAATCTTCCAYRAAGAGATAGGCAGATACACCGCAGCGAACARACCTATTAAAASAAATTTCTGATGTGATTACGGACCATGCTGCCTRAGGTAAKTACCGCCACTCCACTCACGAGGGGAGGGGGGAGAAAGAAAAACAGCCCACCACGGTCCACACACACAGGCTGTCAGAAGCRAGCCCACACTACTCAATTAATCGGATCAGACTTGAAGGACGAAAAACATTCCACATTCATGTCGCAGACACTCTCTCTCTTCATCAAGCTTGTCCAARTATGTGACGTTGTTGAATGTGGCAGTCACTGGCAGACAGGTCCGGGTTTAATTTTGATACAGCTTCGTAGCCTATTCGAGACCCAACAATACACAACGGAAATGTAGTGTAGTAGCCCACGTTTCAGCAGTCACATCGATGGCATCGTGACAGTCAGGAGTTCACCAAAACCCTTCCAATGTTGTGCACCAGAATAGCCCGTATGCCGCTTGAGGCAGGATGCCCAGTAGCACAGCAGTACACAGTCAGCATTGTGTACAGTGCTTACCTCAGATGGTCCAACTACCATCCAGCAAGTCAGGAGCAGCCCGTAGCAGCCGCCTTCGCTGGTATGCCAGTCTATAGGGTTTGGGACTGCAACACCCAAGACACCCCGCTTCTGTGTCTGGACGAGAAATCTAGGGCCCTGGCGCACATGCAGCAATAGTCCGATAACTTCCACCCCTTCAACAATTATAAGCAGCACGTCAAAGAAATTATGACCCCACAGCCCACCAGATAGATCTTCCCTCCTCCTCTTCTGTCTGGTGATAGTTGCTGCAGCGTGGATCAGCACCGACAGCAGGGGCCAAGCAAGAAGGTCGCGGTAGCTGGAACCGCAGCTGTGGTACCGTGAGGCGCAGCCACTCTCTGAACACCCTACTTACCAGACCTCCATTTGGCCGTCTCTGCGGCAGCAAAGGGCACAACAACCGAATTAGCAAAAGCACCCCTGCAACACCGGGAAGCCCAACCTCCCTTCTCTAGTGCACATGACCCAGCGTGGTCTGTCGAAGGTGAAACTTCGACCATTCCGGGACAACCGAGATGCCGGAATATCAGGATTGGGCCGCAACTGCCACCTACTAACGGCAGGGACGAGAGTGGACCTTCCTGCAGAAGAGGTCCAGGTACGTATTCCCCTGCCTTCCTCTCGGCATCCGACTGCCCGAGGTCAACAAGTAAGCTTCCAACCCTTCCACTGGTCCTCGCGTCACTCCCATCTGCTGGACGAGCGGATTCGGAGTGAACCATCCGCTAGAAAAGTGGYCGGGTGCATCGGTCCACCGGAAGTCAGCAGGGCGATGGGCAGTTGCTCCCCACCCGCGGGCGCTATCGGYACCGGCCCTTTYTACGAAGACTCCCCACGACAACAGATGCACCAACTTCTCCTTCTTTTTCCCCCGTCAGCTCCCATCCTTCCTTATATGTGCTTCCGACCTTTCTTCCTCTCCCTTGGTGCTTCCTTCGTYGCCGAGTTCCCCTCACCCCCTCAAGTCCCCCTCAAGGCTCTCTTCCRTATGCCATAYGAARATTGKGATGCCGAYGAGTGTTGGGGGCAGGTTCTKATGGAGGAAAACRGCTTTTACTTCGACCAGTGTTTGTAACRATGCTTATAACATAGTCACTGCCCTTCCTCGGCRGAGGCGGTTATGATAGCGCAACGAGCAACAAGGTCGTCAGAGGAGACCTCGCTGGCGGCGCGAAACTGAGCAGAACGGCTCTCAACTAYGAGTAGGAACGRACAGCATAAGGGTCRGCCCGCTTCGTTGCTCGSARGACGARAATGGATCTCCCGCCTGAACATGGGAGGATGCATTCACCATCTTCAGCTGCTTCACACAGTCGCACAGCCCCTGGCGCTCCACCCGCCCAAACCGCTGCTCAGATCACAATTCTGATTCGTCCAATGCCTTCAGAAGGCCTCAAACCCCCCACTTACCATCTTAGATTGCCACAAACGGCCAAGGATCTGATGACTACCCTCTTCTCCCCCATAGCTCCCGGCCTCCTCCGCGCACGTTATTTCTTATCTAGCTCACCATTCCCTAACTCTCGTCCAATTCTGAGCTCGGATTCATGGTCGCCTGCCCCCAAACCACCAGGTTCAATGTCCGGCTCGCTCTATTTCGTTTAGGAATGAGCGAGTTATATCCCTTCCAACTCTCCTTTCCCCCTCTCTCTTTTGAACGTACCTCGCTCGAATCTGCGTCCAGGTTCACCTCTTGTTGTCTTTGTTTTTCAGTTTTTTCCCGCCTCCCGGAGCTGCGCTTTCTTAAGCTAACTTTCTCTCGTCCACTCCTTCCTCTACTACCATTCAGAGACAGGTGAGTTCGTTTTTTCCTTTTTTTTTTTTTCTTTTTTTTTTTTTTGCCTAGCTACCTTCCGCCATCTCCTCCTTCACCTTCGTCTGCACCCGGCGTTGTTTCCCGTCCAGGTACAGCTCGTTCCCTGCTTCTTTTTTTTCTGCTGTTGCTCTAGCATGGTCACTCCCGCTGTGTCACTCTGCCCTTCCTGCTAGCTCAACCCAGTCAGCCCTGCCCGTTTACGAGTCCTCCCCGTCGTCCTCACCTGCACCCGACGCTCTTGCCTGTCCAGGTACAGTCTCTCCTTTTAGCACCTTACTCTTTCTCGCACCTTCGCAGCGATCGCCGTGTTGGGCTCCACCCGCCTCTACAACGCAGTGCCCAGTGACCAATTTGGCCGAGGGATCGTACAGCAGCCGGCAGCCCACCGCATGCCACAGCAACATCAACACGTCGGGCTGCTCCCGGCTTTATACATGTCCTCCTTGCGCAGGGGCCATGCTAATCTCCTCGGTACCGTTCCAATTTTGACGGATGTTCCAAAGGACTATACTTCGACAACAGCCCCCCCCCGGCAGTTCGTGGCGGAACTAGGCCGGTGGGCTCGCTGCAGGTCCCGGCATCGACACTGGGCCTCCTCCCAAAACAAAAAAAAAGGTAGAAATAGAAAAAAAAAAAAAAAAAAATACAACTCAGAAAAAAAAAAAAAAAAAAAACATAAAGAAAGGGACGGGGGAGGGGACCGTTTGTACCTGGTCCTACCCTCACGGGCCCGCGACTGGCTTCCCTCATCAAAACCAAAAGGGATAGTCCTGCAGGACCCTCAACCCCTCGGTTCACTCCATAATGCTCCTCCTCGCTTGCTGCTGGCCTCGATCCCGGAATCTGCCTGGTGAGAGTCTGGCACCGTAACCAATAGGGCTGAGCCCAAGCCTGGGTGGAGCAGGCGCAATCCTCCATATGGATAGTATGGCCAGCCAGCCCGGGCCTGCAAACGGTACCCCAGGCTGTTTCTCCCACCTGCGGCCTGCGTCCTTGGCTCCCTAAGGCCATACTTGGCAATCTTGAAGGCACGGCTCCGCTGGCGCACTACACGCGCCGGCTCAACCACGGCAGGGCGGCGGGCCGAGCCTCTCATGGCCTGCCACGACGCCTGCCTACCGCCTCTCGGTCGAGGAAACCCCCGCTTGTTGCTCTACTTAGTGCCCCCCTTGCTTAGCACCCGTGGCGACTTTTACTATCGTTGGTGCAGCGGCATCCTAGTGCCCACGTAACTTTTACCTGGCACGGCCTTTATACGCCGGTCCCCCGCAAGTCGGACCACACTCCTCTTTAGTCACACTCCTACCTGGTCAACGCGACGCCGCTTGTAACTTCGCTCGTATGTGCGAGGCTGCGGCCGCCTACACTTGTTCTACCGGCGTCGCATGGCCTTCCCCGACCCTGGCTCGGTCAGGCTAACGCGTGCCCACGAACTGCACGCCCACACACTCTCTAATCAATATAAATGGGGCGCGCCCTCAGATATCGTCAGGCCCGTCCTTCCTGAGCGCTGCGAAAATGTGCCCAAATACCCTTGTAAGGGGTATTCGGCCCGACACCGTTGACAATCGATCAGGCTAGGCAAAAAATCTCGTTCAACCATACCCGTCATCCTTTTCTTCTCCGCCATGCCAATCTTCGAATGCACCCAGTGCAACTTTGCGTCAGGGTTCAGCCCATCCTTTTTGGCCAAACGCTCCTCTCGTTGTAATCTCCTGCTCTGATCTCGCTCCTACCCCCTATCTGTTCTCTCGTGCGCAGATGTGCACTCTCTTCGAAACGTGCAAAAAGAGAACGAATCTTCCGCTAAAACACGGAAAGATACATTCCCATTTTAACTTTTCCCTTTCGTGCGCAGCCCCAGACAACAGCCCCGCCAAACCAACTCATAGGAACTAGAATCTGAGTTTACCATCAACTTTGTCATAGTCCAATGACCCCAAATCGATACTTCCTTCATTCGATTCTACTTACAATTGATTGCCATATGCTTCTTCCCTCTCTCCTCCATATCCATATCTCCAAGTTCGGCACTGTCCAAATCCTTACTAGCTTCTGACTTACTATCTTACTGCAAAAATTAACTCGACCGTCGCGCTCGCCCGGGGCTAGAACCCCAGATTCGCATCTTGGTTCCCTCGATTCCGTGCAGGATCGAGTGAACTCTTTGTTTTGCCATCCCTGCCATCGTCGCTCCCCTCAATCCCCACGCATCTCCTTTCTCAACTATCTCCTAAGCTACTGACTTACTAACTAAACTAATTTCAGATTCACGCTCGTCTGGGGTCAATACCCCCGAATCACCTCTTTCCTCACCCATTTCCATCGCCCATTTCCATCGAGTTATGGGCGAGTTCGTCGTTTTCTTCTCTTTCCCACTTCCACTCAATCCTGCCATAGCTCGTTTCCTCCTCTGCATATATCCGGAAGGCCCGTCGTCTTGATTCATCCCCCCTTTTTTCTCTCTTTTTTTTTTTTTTCCGCCTGCGCCGAGTTTGCACAACGACCCAAACATCACAGCAGCGCCCGCCGACACAGGCAGTAGAACTGTAGTCACGTAATCGAAGTCCGATGAAGAGTGTGTAGGACTTTACCGGCTGGCTTGATCAGTACTGAGGGCCGACGGCCCTACAGCACCCAGCCTACAAGGGCGCCGACCCTTCGGCGAGTGGGAAGGCGTAGGGCCTGCTGCAAGATGGAGGACCGGCCCAGGTAAGACGAGCCCTGGTACAGGTCCTGATGATAGTAGCAGACATCCAGCCTGCCGTGTCCAGCAGCCTGGCCACCTACCGCTGCACCATTGCGGTCTTCCCTTAGTGCCCCTTGGCCACTTTGCCCCACGGCATCTGGGTACAATCCCTGTCTGCCGGGCCCGAGCGAGCATGCTCACACTTAAGCCTTTGACAGCAAGCGGCGGGTGCCGGGCCGTGTGCCCGCGGCGTCACTAGCTGCCCTCAGGCTGCAGCCACATAGGTCCACTCGGAATGTTCTCCTATTCCCTTCCACTTTAGGCTATCGACGCTCTCCAAGTAGAACGAGAGGGAAGCCACAACCACGGACCCCACCATTACCGCTCCCCCCCCCCGCCGTGGGCCAAGCATCCACTGGCCTTCATACCCGTTGACCTCCTAGGTCCATGTTCCCACGCAGTCAGGATTCTGTCAACGCCTCGGCCATGCCGGAGTCTCGACGACCGTGCTCAAGATCTTTGACTGTCGTTTCGGCCTCCGTGCCCGGCGTCGGCCTTAGAACCGATTACCGAGGAAAAAAATAATAAAAACAAATAAATAAATAAATAAATAATAAAACCGAAAATGAATGCCGCACATCCCGCTGGTTCGCGACGCCGCGCACACCCAGCTGCGCATGGTTGCGCCTCGCCATCAATACCCCACGCGCGCCGCTCACCCAGACAAGGACCCGAGCTTTCTCTCACGTGCTCGCCGTCGAACGAGCGAGGCTGCACTGGTGTAACTTGCAGAAAACACGCCAAATACCCTTGTAAGGGTGTTTGGTGCGACAACGTCAGTATTCCCATTCCTAAAACATTCATGCCCTCATAGGCCGAACAACAGAAAAACTCGGATGACTGGTCCCACATGAAAGCACCGCTACGCTTGCCAAAATAGACCGAACAACGGGACAAAACCAACCGGGATGCAGACAAGGGTGCCAAAAAACAAACATAACAGATCCTAGATGACAAGTCCCACATGCAAGCACCGCCCCCTACTTCACAGGCCAAACGATGGGACAAGACCAACCAGGATAGCAATCAACACCCTTTCCTGCAAAAACAATTATATAAACACAATCCCAGTTGACGATTCCCACCTAAAAGCACCGCCCCCTTCGATAGGCCAAACACCGGGAACCAGCCAACTCGGATGCCAAAAAGAAAAACCCGGATGACAAGTCCCACACGAAACCACCGCCTCCTGGACCGAACAACCCACATGAAACCACCGCCACGTGGACCGAACAACGAGACAAAACCAACCCGGGATGCAGACAAAGAGTACCAAAAATACCATCTACCATAACCAACACTTGAAAAAACGGAAACATACAGTAGGTCCGTAAAACAAAATACCCTAACAATCAGGAAGAGCAAAGCAAAAGAAGGATAGAAAGGAGAATTAGAAAAAAATATATTCTACCATAGCTAAGGAAAGAGCCTGCTAGTACAGGCCCGTTGTAAATATAAACAGACGGAAAACCTCCGAAGGAGAGAAATTTTAAACCACCAGTAACAGACGGAAAACCTCCAAAGGAGGGAAATTTTAAACCACCAGTACACCTGGGCCTGACGGCCTTACACTGCGCGCCAAGCCTTGCAGAACCACCAGCGGCGCACTTCTTTTTTCATTTCTGGCTGGTGCCGCCAGCCATTGTGGTCCAGTAGCCCAGAGCGTCCAAAATGTTTGTAGGTGATGAAAGATTTCTCCACAAGGCCAGGGCCGTGTACTGGGGGGGTTCTCATCTTTATTGTTTTCTCAGAGAAATCGCTGCATTGCTCATTCAGACACCAGCGCATATGGTGGTAATGGTGGCCAGTATGACTGCATCTAGCCAGGATCGTCGCCCCAATACGTTCAAGAATCCGTATGTATGAGCTACGTGCTAGGGAAGGGTGAGGAGGAGGGAAGAACTCAGTCATCATGAATGTATTTGACGTGTGTTCCTGACTAGATACAGTCATAAAAAGTAGGTGTTGTGTTCGGGGGAAGAAGGTTTAGCAAGATGATTATGATGATGACAATTACTCTCTCTCTCTCTCTCTCTCTCTCTCTCTCTCTCTCTCTCTCTCTCTCTCTCTCTCTCTCTCTCTC
>BFEA01000015.1:5865378-5869747 GCA_003427395.1 Chara braunii | reverse complement strand
AAAAAAAAAAAAAAAAAAAGAACTATATGTATAATAGGATTGGAGTTGGAGAAATAAAATTAAGCAAATAAGATACGAGACATTGCACATGATAGAAGCAGAAAGGAGAAATGAATCTTCTTTTGAATTTGAGTCTCGCTTCAATGATTGTTACTGTTTGGTGAATTCTTTTGCTTTGTCATTTTGATAGTTTAGCCTGTTAGAGATCGCTTATGCTTGAGCGACAGACAGGTAATCGCATATGTCTGGTCTTGTTTGAGGTCTTTAGTGGTCACTCGCTGAAGGATTGGCTGACTGTTGGATTAGTAGGAATTCTGGGAGCCTCCTTCCTTAAGGGAGAATGCTGTCAAAATTTCTGCTAAATTTACGAAGTCAGTCAAAACCTGTGAGTCTTTTGAGGTTAGACTTAGGACTGTCTTAGGGATCAGTAGAGATTTTTGAAGGCTTCCTTACTAATGGCAGTGCTGCCGAAAATTCTACTAAACCCAAGGAAGTCGAGGTTAAGTAACTTTTAGGTCAAGAGTTTATTTAGATTTGAATTTGTATATTTTTTGTGCGCTCACCCCTTTAGGGGCTGCCCAAATTTTTGCTATTTTTACGTCGTTACTGGGCGATATAGCTAGAGGAAGTACGATACGGAGTTCTTCTCCGGTAATGCGACAGATGGTGACTACGCTGTTTGTGACGCAGGTTATAGCTACCTAAGGGAGATTAGGTGTAATAAGCTTCATCAATTTTCTGCTATCACTGAATAGCAGGTCAGTTAGTCGATTGAACTGATCGATCTACGACTCAGCCATGCCCATCGTGATACCCATGCCATGATGCTTGGAATCTCCCTGCTATAATGACATTCCCTCAAAATGAGAACCTTTCTATCCCTCTTACCCATCTCCTTGAAATGACCATGAAAAGAGTTGAGAAAGCTGAATAGAAAGTGGGGGTATGCCATTGTTAAAAGAGGGGGTCGGTGGAAGGGGCATGTGGAACATGAATTGGGAGACAAAGGGTTGACCACGTAGTGATATTTTGTGTACGAATGTCAATGGGATTTTGTGTGGATGCAGGTTGGTATTAGAAGCAAGGAACTGCTCCTCGAATAATAATGCTTTGGAATGATGTGCTTAAGGCGGGTAGCAAGAATCAACTCGGGACTGTGAGAATGGCTTACCCTGGCTTCCCTCGAGAGTCTCTCTATTCCCTTTTAAACCCCCGATCTGCACCTTGGATTCCTGATGTTGACCTTGAAAACGGACTTAGCGATTGTGTGAGAGAGATAGTCTCAGAAAATGCTACGGAATTTCCTTCTCTCTCTAAGTGATGGTCTTCTGAACCATCACGTGATCGTTACACTTATCCTTATTGTGGTTGAAAGATGGATTGGATAGTCCGCGACGGGTAAGAGAACACCGTCATCTGCGGTGTAAGCTCTCCCTCGCGACAAACGCTCTTCTTAGCCCTACACGCGAGACGCGAGAGACTTGAGGGTCGGTGATCACTCTTAGTGGTCGTCTTCAATATTGGAAGGCTAACTCTTTGGGGAGCAAGCAAGCCAACACTTGAGTGTCTAAGGCACTCCTCGGTTCCATCGAGAAGTGTGCGGTTATGATTACTCCGTAAAACACCATTACAGAAAAAGGGGGTTTGTTTTCAAGCTTCATGGCTTCGATATGATTAAATCGGTTCCTTCCATTTTATATTGAGTACTTGATCAGATTCTGTGAAGAACAGGATGAGAAAAATTATGGGTAGTTCCGTCAAAGGACTAGGCGATGATCCAATTAAGTTTATCAAGTTTTCTTCGAGCGGAGGACTACCGCGTGGTCACCTAATCGTCCTAGTCGACCGACGTATGGCCCCGTTTAGGAACTCAGCCAGCCTATGACAAGGGTATGCGTCCGGGTTCGATCCAAGCGTTAGCCGCGCATGCCCCTATGCTACAGCGAACGAGCAAACGCCCTCGGCTGGCCTACCTCTGCGACTGCATCATAAGAGCTCTCGCACGTGGGTCAGTAGCTCGACAGGGATACGCCCACCCATGGGATGGTGACAGCTCCCAACGGGTGGAGATAAGTTGTGCCTCGCTCAGCCTCTATCCTGTCGCAGGAGCGCGCGAGAGATATGGCTGGCGCACTCGGTTAGAGCGGCACCAGGGCGCGCGTTTGTTTTTCGCGCGTTCGTCAAGCCCCGCATAATCCTGCGTGACAAAGGCCGGGAGGGTCCCGCTCGCGCGGGATCGATGCGCACGACAACGCAACCGCTGACTCCTGCAAACCAAAATGCATGATGTTGACCATGCCGCCCACTACCAAGTTCAGGTACACATCTCACGACATCACCACCCCTTATCATCTTCCTTTTCTCTCTTTCTGTTGCTCTATGTGTGCAAGCATCTCCGCGTTTCACTCTATGTGTCAATATGCACCATACATATGCGTGATTCGGTCTTTCCGTGCGTCACAATATTTGGGTGCATCATAGTCTGTCTTACCTTGTATGTCACAGCCTGTGTCCTACAGTAAATGTCACAGTCTGCGTTCCTTGGTATATGTCACGGTCTGTGTTTCCCTAGTTTGTCTGACTCAGACAGTTTGGCCCGCACTGTCCGTCAGTCTGTCTGTTTCAATCGTAGGTCTATGTAGATGTATGAGCTTGTCTTTAGCAGCGCAACCGCATTGTGTCAGTTGTACACCCCCATGTAGTCAACGGTATCTTCTTGGTCAGTCAAGGCTTAATCAGGCAAGTACTGTGGACACTCAGGGTCGATGGAAAGGGCAGCCTTGTACCAATCAGAAGCATAAATCAAGATGCAGCGTCAGGCCCTTCATTCATCCCTTCGTAAGCCATGCGTAAAAGCTGCTACAGCGGCCTGTGCTACGGTGGTCCGCAGGAGCTCGGAAACAAAGCGGCCAAGAGAGAAGGAGTGTAGCATAGCGATAGGGTAGTTGCGACCATAGCCGCCATAGCTGGAGTGTGCGTGTGTGTTTCCCCGTGCGCATCACTTCGTGTCTGTGTCCTTAGGATACCTGTGCCTCTTGTGTCACCATGTATGTGACCCTGTGTATTTGTGTGACACGGTGAACGTTGCATATCATAAGGGTGCAGACCACAGCAAGAACTGACCTCTCTCTCTCATAGTACAGGTCAACACAGCGGAAGGCAAAAATACCAGTGATCAGACCAATCAATGTCGAAATGCAGGCCAAGCATACATCACCATCATCGCGGTTGTGAAGGGCCTTGGCGCTCATACAGGAGGAATGTGCCAGTCCCAAACGTACACAGACGAGGACGAGGGCGATCAGACGAAGGAAGAGATACGGTGCAACAGCCTCACTATGTTTGTGTGTATGTCTCAGCGCGTGTGCATGTCACATTGCACTGCGAGTCTCTGTGTATGTCACAGTGGCTGTGTGCCTGTCTGCCAAATCTGCTTATCTGTCTGGTCTGTCGAATCTGCTTATCTGTCTGGTCTGTCCCAGTCCAGTCCACCAGGTACCGCGAGGGATTGTGTGCACCACGACCGATAGAAAAGGCAGACCAATGAGCTTCAGAAGCATAAATCAAGAGGCAGCACCCAGTCATGCATTCATTCTTGCGTGAGCCATGCGGAAGCACTGTCACAGCGACCTGTGCAAGGAGGCCCGCAGTGAGCCCAGAGAGGAAGTGGGCGAAGAGGGAGATGGAGAGGATCAGTCACAGTAACCCGATGAACCCAGTTCCCCACATATACTCCAATGTAGGGTCTCATGCCATGTCAAGTCGTAATGCCACTGGGCTGGACAACGTCTCAATGTCACCAGGTCTCAACGTCAACTTTCTTTCTTTCTCTCCTCGTCTTGTTTGTGTCTGCCTGTTTTGACTGTCCTCTGTCAGTCCCCCTTTGTCTGCATCATTCCTTGTCTACCCATGTCTTCCGTCGCGTGTGCCAGACTGTACTGCGTGCTGATGTGACTCAACGTTCCCCTAGGTATCTCTGCCACGTTCGTCTGCCCGAGTCTGTATTTGTCCGAGTCCGTGTCTGTTTTGTCTGGGTCTGTGTCTGTTTGTTTGGGTCTGTGTATGTTTTGTTTGGGTCTGTGTCTGTTTGTCTGGGTCTGTGTCTGTTTGTCTGGGTCGGTTTGCCTGTCTGTCCCTTGACCGTTCGTCTGTGTAAGTGTGTCACCGTGTATCAAGTGCCACTTACGTGTCTGTGTGTGTGTATCTGCATGCCCGTGCGGGACATCCAGCGGGATCCAAGGTGTGTGAATAGCTAGTTATTGGGCGCTCGGTCGTCATGGTGAACCCCCATCTGGACGCCATATCTCTGAGTTATTGAGTGAGTCCATGTCGTCTGTTTGCTGCGCTACCGTTCGTGGGTATGAAAGGT
>BFEA01000015.1:5845378-5860378 GCA_003427395.1 Chara braunii | reverse complement strand
TCAAAACAACGCGTGCGCATACTTAACGAAATTTTCTCACTGATTTTTGCCCCGGCCTCAATGGCCGAGGAATTCGTTTCGAGTGTCACGCTCAAGCGTGCATACCCTTTCCATTTTCAGACTGGCTCCGTCATGGTAGCCGACGCTGTCACTGTGTCGAATGCAAAAGCATGGCCAAATAAGGGTATTTGGTCCGACAACGCGCCGCGGACGGCCCAGATCGCAGGTCGATCAGAAAACTTTTTGACCGGCCTGTGATTTGGGCCGTCCGCAACGTGTTACCGGCCTGCGATTCGGGCCGTGCGATAAGAAATAACAATTTTTATAGTAGTGTAGAAGAGGAGGGGCAGAGCAAAAGGAGAATGCAAACACCGACTGACCTTGGCGCGTCACGGTGCAATTGCGACGAAGGGACAGGGCGTAGCGCGAAGTGCAGCGCAGGCGGGGGACACCGGGCAATGGCAAGTCGCCATGCCTCCCTCGCTACCCCTCCCCCTACGAACATCAGCCTAGGCGAGGATCCAGCTGGCGGGGAACAGCCTGATAACCTCGGGAAAGGCGGCAGGTTGGAGCCAGTGACACTCGACTAGCCCACGGACACCGACACTCCGAGTCTCCTCCCACCTCCCCACTGTCTGCGTATGAGCTTTACCCCCCCCCTCGCAATCGAGTCAAAGAGTGCCCTGGTTGGAGCCGCCCGCTGTCATTTCCATTTCGAAGAGGGATCTATTGTCGGGAAGGCGGTTAGGATCCCCTTCTTGAGACAACATAAAAGCAACACATATTACAACATAAAAACCCTTCTTGAGGCGGTTAGGGAGAACATGTATCACGGCGGCTCGGCACGACTTGGTGCGCAGGGAAATAATGTATCACAAGTTCGCTAGTACGGGCCATTTGCAACGAAAAGCCCCATTCTGTAATGGCTCAAAGGCCCGCACTAGTGAACTCCCACATTGACAAGCATGTTGTTGGACGACAGTAAAGCACGCGCTGGATAAATGTTGAAAACAAGTTGAAATTATGATGGCGATGTTGACAACTAGTTGGCATCATTCTTGAACATATGTAAAGTGCCGATACAAACAGTTGACGGGAACCCTTCTCCATACTCAAATGTTGATTTCAACATTCTAGAAGTTGAAAAACGGAAGGAATTTTCGCACATTTTTTATGTTGACCTCAGCAACCGTGGCTTCATCGACTGGACCACATGTTGTGGCGCCTGGACCATTGGTTGCAGTAACCGGTCCACAACAGGCGTGGTTTCAGCGACTAGCGACTGGACCATAACAACACTAGTTTCAACGACTGGACCACAAATTTCATCGACTGGAGCACGGTTTCAGCGACTGGACCACCGGTTTCAGCGACTGGATTGCAACAGCCATGGTTTCAGCGGTGGGACCATAGCAGCTTTGAGGGTCCAAAGGTTCTTAGAAACTGTGTGGCATATGGACCAGCTGGCTGGAATCATGTGTCCTTTATCACCAACTACCGTCTTCACTCGAATGACACGCCCGATCATTATATAGCTGTATTTCATGCAACTTGCTGTCCAGTTGCGGCAAAAATTACCGGGCGTTCTTTTGGGGTGAAGGCGGTAGGGTAGGATGGGTAGTACTCTGATAGGAGGGATATGATATTTTTTGGATATCGCGGAATGGGATTTGCACACTTAGCAGCGAAATGCGTTTACAATTTTCCAGGTTAGAAAAGAAAAATGAAGATCAAATGGTGAGTCGCTGACTTTTCAGCGAGCGCTCCATTGGAGTGAGAGGAGGGCAACCACGAGGGGCGAGGTCCCATCAGCAAAGACGATTGGATTAACACCTGAATGTCGACGTGTTTGTGGGAGAGGTGCATAATCTTGCAATTGATCTGCTTTTCTGCTTCTCTACATAAAACACACCCAGGTTCAGGCGATTAATCTAATCCTACTTGGCAATGAGAGGAGGGAAGCCACAAGGGGCGAGTTGCCATTAGCAAAGACGATTGGATTTAACTCCTGAATGTTGACGTGTTTGTGGAGAGGTGCAAAATCGATTGGATTTAACACCTTAATGTGGATGTGTTTGTGGAGAGGTGCAAAATTTTAAAATTTTATGCTTCTCTGCTCAAAACATACCCAGGTTCAGGCGATTAATCTAATCCGACTTGCTAGTGGGACCTCACCACAGTATAGGACAGTGATAGAGTTCAGATTAAACCTGGGTCTAATGGGAGTTTTTCTGTCTCTGTGTGTCTGTGCCAAAGATGTGCACAAAGTGGAATACGTCCAGCCGAGGAACATGAAAAAAAAAAATCAAATCCACTGCTTGTCCTGCTAGATAAGCTACGACGAAAAATTTCAGATAGTCGTGCGAGATTTGGTGAAATCTTGATGATATGCTGATACGTAATCTCGCCGAATAGAGGTAATTTAACTTTTTTTGTCGAAGTAATTCTTTCTTGAAGACTGCCCTTTGTCTGTACTTGAAGTAGGTTGATTATCAAATATCGTTCGTTCGCAATCCAGATTGGCGATCAACTTGAAGATATGTTCATAACCCAGATCGCGAAGGATTGTTCCCCGCCCATCCCCAAGTCAGAGATTAAACTGACCAGAACGGATGCTAGACTTGAGCTTATCCAAAACGTCGAGAAGGGTAGTTGAGAGATGTTTTCACAATTCAGATCTTAGATCCTGAAATATATTTTTCGGTAATTCAGATACCGAAAGATGCGTTCACATAATCCAAATTACAGATCTCAGAATCCACATTCCAGAATCTATAGATTTTAGATTCCAGAATGTTGACAGTCCAATCCGGAAAGAATTTGTAAATTCGATTCGGAAAGTTTATTTCATAATCCAATCCGGGTGAAAAGAATAGCGCGGACAAAAGTTAATGAGAAAAAAAGTAACCCCAAGACATCCTCTCCTCTACATTCTCCTACTTTTGTTGCTCCTGCCCCTTAAACTCCGCAATTTTTCTCTCTGCAGTCCACCCCCCCCTCTCCACTACGGGGCGGCCTTCTGTTTCTTCCATCGTTGACATGATCTCCCCCGATATCTTCTTCCGCCCGCTTTTCCCGTCAATATCCCTCTGTAGCCATCTTCCCCGTCTCCCCTCCTCTCGACTTCCCATTGCCCTAACTGTCGACTGCTCTTTTGGATCTCACTCACGACTTTCGTGGATGGAGCCTTCCTTAGCTGCTTGTGCCAAGTTTTGCCCCCCCCCACACACACACACATTCACATACACATACAGAGCGTTGTACAACGCCTATCATTGGTAGCTTCGCGGAAACAATGGATGTAGAATAGGGGTGAGACTACCTACAGGCCTATGTCAGTTGGTACACCCATGAAATGTTGAAATGTTAAACTGCCTTCGAACCGAGCTTGAACTAGATCAACGAAGTTTATCAATTACCGCGGACCAGATCTTTCTACTATCATGAACGTTAAAAAATGGGCAATCCGTGGAGGCGATTTTTCCACCGTGATGATGCTTAAAAAAAAATAAAAATTTGGGTGAGACTAACTTCCGACATGTATGTTAAAGGATGGCACGCATAAATCGAGAAACTTCCAGCATCTCGTGAAATTTAGAGTCCAGATCCGCCATGGTCACAATGAGTTCGCTTCATGCATATCAATGATCCCTCCTGATATGGATGGTAGGCATGCATAAACCGAGAAGCTCCTAGCATCTCGTGAAATTTAGAGTCCAGATCCGCCATGGCCACAATGAGTTCCCTTCATGCATATCAATGATTCCTCTTGATATGGATGGTGACTACGACGTAAACGATATTGTTGATGACGCACCACTCCGTAGAGGAAGAAGGGGGGGGACTGCAGACATAATATAAGTGTAGATATTAGTACCAGCGCCCGAAAGAAGAGAGATGAATCCCATGAGATAAGCTTGTTGAGACTGTTCCCCGCTTGTGTCGCACTATGAGTAGGCCCACAAGTGCGCTAGACAAGCTGAAAACTCGTAACGTTTCATGGAGGATATTGGGAACTACGCCTGTGGCCCTATGGGGAGTGAAAAAATCTGACCTTTGCCCCTGAACAAAGCCCATGCGAGTGACAGTAGTGGGAAGCAAAGAGGATGGTTGGTCACCTTCGAAGTAGCAACCCCTATGTTTTCTCTCGCTTTCGACCCAGCGGAATGGGAATGACTGGTTGCTACACCTCCACAATGGCAATGACAATAGGAAGCAAGGCCTTAAGGCAGAGCGAATCCTGAAACATTGCCTTAGTTTGAATTGTTCTCTGCAACTCGAGAACATGAAGTTGGAATCGCTAGTAATCGCGGATCAGCATGTTGCGGTGAATATGTACTCAGACCTCGTCTCTATGATAAACCAATGACTTTGATAAGTTATGCACGTCAAGTGCGATGACCTATGGCAAAAAAACTATTAAGAAGTGTACAAAGTTTGTCACCATCCTTGCCATTTGCAAAGAAAAATTCTCAATAGATAGAAAAGGGATTACCCATTGTCAAGAAAAAGCTTTGAAGATTTCTCATGATCTTTGTCTGAGTGCTTGTCGACCTGAGTGTGTGTGTGACCCCCGCATTCTGCTAAGTTTTCTACGTCTGCGTATGTGCGCGTGCCTGCTGGTCTGCGTGCTTGACTGAGCGCTTGTCGGCCTGACTGTGTGTGTGACCCGCAAGGGTACTTCTTCGTTTGGAGGCCCTGCAAGGCCGGTACTCACCTATGGCCATGACTTTGAGCGTTGCAGTGGAAAAAAAACATTCAAGAGGCGGGGATAGGTCCGCGACACTTAGAGTAGGGATAAAAACACTCAAATAGCAGGTAGGCTGGTACCACTCAAGTACTGGTAGATGTGTCGGGTACTCGAGGTCGAGCAGAAGAAGACAACAAGTTGGCATTTTTAGAGACCCAGTAGTGGTAGGCTAGATGCTTGGAGGCCACACAGCTTGGAAGTCACCGCCCAAGAGGCAAGTAGGCCGCTATATTTTCTGGAGGAGGGAGTAACTCCTCATTTGCAGTGTGCAAGGTTGTGCGACATTCAGCTTGAGCGGTCAGCCTGCACTCAAAGCGCTCCCTGGGAGGACGACGAGGAGTTGGGCGCTCAGCCTGGCTATGGCGAAGCAGCCCAGCTTGAGGAGGAGGAAGAAGGGGGCAAAGGAGGAGAGTGGCGAGGTACCTACCTGGCTATGGTGGACACCATCTTCATCATCCTGTTAGGCGCTGCATCTGGGAGGCCCCAGTTGGGGTAGTGCTGCACCAAGGAAGCTGCGAGGCAGAGTCAAGCATGCGGGCCTGAAGAGCAGCGACCATAGCTGCTTTGAGTTATCTTTTGCACAGGAGAGTAGAGCCCTTAGTAGTTCGCCATAACCTTGGCATGTGAGAGGAAGGTGAAGGAGGAATTCATGGCTATGGTGGACCTATTGTTGTGCTGGCAGAAAAATGGAACTTTGGATATTGATTCTGGTTCAACCATTCATTGTTATTATTACTATTTGGAAGAAGAATAAGATTGGCGATGACAACGGGGAGGAAAATTGAGAGAGAAGGGAGATTTGTCATTGGCCTTGCTGGTGTACATCTTCTTCTTCTTCTTCTTCTCCTCGTTTTTCTCTCTTGTTTTTTTATTCTCTATCTCTTTGCAAGTGTTTTCATTTCTTTTGCAATTGGGTGGCATTGTCTTTCATTGTGAATTTGCACTACGGAAATAACCATTGATATCAGAGCGAACTTATTTGCTGGCGAGAGGTGTTACTCACCCTAACCCTAAACTCGAGTTAGTTAGGGCTAACTAACCTCGGATTAGGGTTGGAGGTTAGGGTAAGAGGGGTAGCGAGGTGTTTTCGGTAATGCCCCCACTTGGTTAGGTCATGTTGGGTCGACATTTGACCTGACCAAGTTGACTGAGTGAATGTTGGGGTGGTGAGGCATACAAGAGGCTGATTGGAGCAAACGAGAGGGAGTAGAGAGTTAAGAGGTGCTCACACCTGAAATCTGAACCTGAAGAAGACATTGAGTGATCCTTGGGCTTCTCCTCAAGAGTGAAGCTTGATCGGAGGCTGCTATATCTGCATTGAGATCTTGCAGTCAAGTGTAGGCAATAATTATAGTTGAGGCGCTAAAGTTTCGTCGATGATTGTAGTTAGGTTTTACCGAATTGTAATCTTGATGAAAATTGCAGTTAAGCTTTGTTGGAGTTTGCGGCTAGGATTCGCCGAAAATTACAGTAATGGTTTCGTTGAAAATCACAGTCTAGTTTTGTCGAACCTCGTAGTAAAGTTTCACATAAAATTGTTGAAGTTTCCGTTCGTTGAACATTGCAGTCAAGTTCTGCAAAAAATTATAGTTAAGGTGCTAAGGTGTCGCCAAAGGTTGTAGTTAGCTTTTGCGAAACTTGAATCTTGGTATAATTTGTATTTTGGTACGTAATTGTTTTTAGGACCGTCCTCCTGTCAACCCTCCCTGAAGCTTCGCCGAAAATTGCACTTATTTTTGTCCTTGTTTTTCTCACGATACTTAGTCTATTTTCAGGGAGAGAGAGAGAGAGAGAGAGAGAGAGAGAGAGAGAGAGAGAGAGAGAGAGAGAGAGAGAGAGAGAAAAAAAAAAAAACTCGCATTATTACTCCTATGATTACTAGCATTTCCTGGGGTGCAGCTGCTTTTATCTCGACCGTTGTCTTTCTCTCTATTATCTCATTCGTTTTAACGACCCACTTGGTAAACAATCTTGGGCGCGCACTTGCTTGCACCTTCTCTTTGTGGCACGTGCATACAAACACCTTATTACACCTCTCTATCTTCCTTGAGGCCTTGCACCCACCTCTGCTCGCCCCTGCACGCATCACAAGGAAGGTGTAAAAGGTGTGTGCGCACGTGAGAGAGGAAAAAAAGGCAGTGGCAAAGTGTTCTGTTGAACCCACCTTTTGAGAGAGAGAGAGAGAGAGAGAGAGAGAGAGAGAGAGAGAGAGAGAGAGAGAGAGAGAGAGAGAGAGAGAGAGAGAGAGAGCACAAATGCTAATAACAATTAGTACGTCATAAAAATAGACATCTCTTATCAAGTTTGGGTAGCTGCATCAAGGATGTGGTTGCACTCCTTCTCAGTATCTGGAGAGAACACCTCAGTTTGCAGCAAGATAATTCGGATGTCACGTAGAGAGATTTGTAATCCTGCAACAAGAGAAGGGTTACTACCGAAGCGGTAGATTGCTGATTTATGTATGTTAGCTAAACCGCAGTAATGGACCATCAACGTGCAAAGATGAGCTATATTCCTTCAGGCTGACGAGAAAGTTGTATTAAAAAATCATGGTTCTGCTCAAGGAGTAATGCAAGGATTGCCATAGGCTTTGAAGGCTCCAAGGCCTGGGACGTGGTGATGGACCTGCAACGTGCAAAGTCTAGTTAACAAAGTGGCGGGAGATATAGGACCACCAAATTTATTTCCTAAACTATTATTCCTAACAGGTTTTGAGCGGTGTTCCCGCATGGTTTTCCATGTGAAGGGCCCTGAGACCCAACACTCTGGCCTACCAGACATGGGACCTGTCGGAGCCATAGACGGATGACCAACCATATGAAAGGGCGAGGTAGGTAGGGTCTACCAAACCATAAAAGGGCGCTTTATTAGGACTGTACTATTCTTATACAACAGTTGTTCCTACTTCAACCGAAGTGCTAGATCGATCCCCGCATCTGCGGGGTAAAACTTCAATCTAGTACTTCGGTTGAAGAAGGAGTGACTCTTGTATAAGAAGAGCACAGTCCCAATAGGTCGCCCTTTTATGGTTTGGCAGACCCTGCCTGCCTCGCCCTTTCATATGGCTGGCCATCCGTCTATGGCTCGGACGGGCACCATGTCTGGTAGGCCAAAGTATAGGGTCTCCAGGCCCTTGGCATGGAAAACCACACGGGTACACCGCTCAAGACCTATTAGGAATAATAATTTCAGAAATAAATTCGGCGGCCTATATCTCAAGGCCACTAGAAGCCCTGCTGGAGAGGGCAGCTAACCCGAAGATGGACTAAGTCCTCATTACTTTGCGCACAGACCAAGCAGTGCAAAGCCCCTACGCTATGTTCACCAACTCGCCACCACGAAGTACGAAGGTGGAGTATCATTTGGGCTCAACCTCATTAGATTGGAGGCCTTTGAGCGTACCTTACTTCAAGCCATTGAAGGAACACCCACAACCTTCTCTACGACGGAAAAGGGGTAATACTTTACATGACCTCTGAACTGGTTGTTGGAATAGATTTTTGACCTATAACCCAAATACAGGCCGACCTCATGGTACTATCATCACAATTCGCCTATATTGAGACTTTGGATGACTCGAAAGACATTGATTTTCATGTCCATTTCGAGAAATGGAATGGGTACTAGAAATCCTAGACAAGCTCTGAGGTGTAAAGGTGATTTATGTATGGTTGTACTTAAACCACCAGTACTTGGCCCAGCTATCGGTTGCGGACAAAAATAGAGTAGAAACATTTATAGTCGGATGAATTTGGGCGTTGTTGTAGTTGCCCATACATTTCCTAAAGTCATGGCGTCTTGTTAACGGACACGACTTTAGGAAGTACTGGTGGTTTAAATGTACATAAGTGCACTGATTGCTTGCAACGCTACGACTAATTTTATAATCCCATGTGGCATCTGACAATGGAGAATGAGGAGTTGTTGCACCCTTGCCAGACTCCATTTGGCCACAAAGCTATTGTGCGCGCACTATCAAAGGTACTAGCACCACGTTTGACAAAGATAGGGATGTTATTCACTCATTGAAGAACTATGTGACAAAGTGTCCATGTGATGTTGTGATTAAGGTACTCTTACTCATCCATATGGGCCCAACTGAACTGGAAGGATTGAAGATTAGGAGAGACTGGCAAACTACATATGTGGAATGAGTGTTAAGGTCTTAACCAGATTACCGAAAAAATGCATATCCCTTGCCTCATATTAATACCCTCCTCGGTGCTGTTGTGAAATCACGAGTACCTACCGGTTAGGGCAACTTTAAACGCCGAAGCCGAATCGGGCTGCCCCTCCAGTCCAAATTCATTCTAGGTCGGGGGGTAAGAAAATATGGTAGGTACTGGTGGTTTAAACCACCAACACGTTTCCCAGTCATTTTTTCAAAGATGCAGATTGGATGCTGCCACAACTTTCGGGGATTGGCCGGCATAGCAAAATGGTTAGTGGCGCTAGCCATAAGATGAACCGTGTCGGTTCGTTTTTTGTTGGCGCGCAAAGCGTTTTCAGCCCTGGATAAAAGTGTCTCGTAAGTATCAGTGGTTTCTCCACCAGTACGATTCCCAACCATTTTTTTTCATCGACACTCCTTGCATGCTGCCGCAACTCGTCGGGGTCGCGGCAACCAAAACAAAATGGCTGACAACGCCAGTCAAAATAAGGTCCATGCTGGTTCATGTTTTTTTACGTGCAAAGCGTTTAAAGCTCCAGACAAAAGTGTCTTTCATGTACGTGGTAACTTTAAAGTCGATCCCGCCAATCAACATACAAGTATATTAGATTGCTTTCGCTTCGAGAGATCGATCATCAAAAGCTCCGTTAAAAAAATAGAGAATTCATAATGACTTTTAGTCCACTAGAACAATTTGTTATTATTCCATTGATTCCTTTTCATATATGAAACTTGTATCTTTCTTTTACTAATTCATCTTTGTTTATGTTGCTCACTATTAATTTAGTTTTGCTTTGATTTTATTTTGTCACCATTAATGGAGTATTCCAGATGCGCAATGAATGAATTCATCGTCATGCCCTTCGGTCTCACAAATGCATCAACCTTATTCTAAAATCTTATGGGTGAAGGTTTTCACAAACAACTCAGCATGTTTTTCGTTGTGCATCATGATGACATACTGAGTTCTAGTAAGTTCATGGAGGAACACAAACAACATTTGCAAGTACTGAGCAGAGGTAGTACAAACATTTTTGAACTCGAAACAAACTTAGTTTTGGAAGAGTGTGTCATTTATCTCAGGGATTGGATTTCTGCTGAGGGTTTTAAATCAGAGGCGACAAAGGTACAAAGGTGCAGGTCATAAATTCTTGGCCTCAACCTGCGAATGCGTGTGAATTGTTTGGTTTGCAATTCTTTCTCTCACACGTTTATTCCTAACTTTTCGTCCATCGCTCATCCACTTACTCGAATGATAAAAATTAAAAAAATATTTTTCTGGACTTGGCATGCAAGAGCGTCTTTCAAAAGTTGAAGGTTGCTTTGTCAAGTCATCCTGTTTTGCGCATTATTAATCATGTTGTGCCCTTTGTTGTTACCACCGATGCGAGTAGGTATAACATCGGTGTGGTGGAACAATCGGACAATGAGAATGGTTTGCATCCAGTTGAGTACATAAGTAGAGATATGATATGAGCATCCCCGCCTAGTAGCCTGTAGCCAGATGCTGCGATCTATTGGTAGGGAGTCGCACCTGCTGGAAACTAGGTTCAACATTCCATTCATCATACAATGATAGACTGATTGGTATGCTCAAAGTCAACTTTAAGAACTAGTGTTCATTTCTACATATGAATGAAAACTCTTTGTGCTTCAGGAGTGATAATGTATTGGAGGTACTACCTTCTTGGTCACTGCTCTATGAATAAATTTTTTTTTATTATCATAATTTGCAGTGGATCAAGACTCAACTATTGTCCACCTTGTCTAACAGTCTAAGTGACATCAAACTATCAATGTATTTGACTTTCAGTTGAAACGCAAAAAGGGTTGCTATGCATAGTTGATGCTCTTTCCAATCACCTAAATTGGATGTATGCCATGGTTGTATGTTTTGGTCTTCACAAGTCTCTTCATAATCCATCACAGATGAAACTGCTAGGAATCCTACTTTTGGTCATAGCTTGATGCAGTTGCTGGCTAATCTAAGTAGCTAGTTTAATTTTTGTATACATTATGGTTTGTTGTTCCTTTGTATAATGAAATTGACTGCCTTTGTGTGTCTGATTTTGGGCCCATTAGTTTCACATTCTGGTGGAAAGGCATATTAATAGTGGTCATTTTTGATTCTTCATAGGGCATACTATTTGATTTTTCAAAAGACGAGGACATTCCCCTTACATAGGCTTACAATACTTTGCCACTATTAACAAAAATAAGCACCTTAGCGTTGGCGATACGACAAGTTTATAACATTCTGTTTGTAATGTCTTGGAGCGCCTGTTGCCCACCATCGCCAAGGCCTGGAGAGGAGAGTGAAGGATGTCGCCATTGCGAATTTCTGCTGCGAGCATTGAGACAATGCAAGGGTGTGCGAGGGAGAGGCAAGTGGACGCCCGAGAACAACAGGCCAGTGCCCATGGTTAGATTGGAGGCATGGTGTTCATGCAATAGAGAGTGAAGGATTAACGGACCAAGGACCCGGTTCTACAACTTGAACACATCCTTACTTAAAGGTAAACAATTCCTACTCTATATCCCAGACATTTAGAAATATTGGCATGAGTGTAAGCTATGCTGGTTAATGTCTCCAGACTATTTGCTTGGGTTATTTGTGAGGTTCCCCGACCTTGATTCCAATTATGCAATAATAATGAGTTTTATTATTAAGAAGAAAAAAAAGTACTAGCAGGAAAAAAGGTTAGCAGCCGATTTAGAAGTTAAATGGTTTAACAATAGTCTTTTTTTATGAGACGAAAATGCAAGGCATATTTAAAGGAGGTGGCAATACAGAATTGCAAGCACAAATGAATATACTTAAACAACTTCACAACTTCAAACAGCGGGACAATTCGAACATTTAAAACAATCACCCACCCAACCAACAGTGCAACCTTTAAGACTTAAAAAATCAAATACTTTAATATGCGCAATGTAGGTAATAAGGCGTAAGGTTTAGAGGGAAGCTAACTAAACACAGAACAAAAGGAGCAATGAACATCACATTTTTTGGATTAGCAACAACAAGAGCGAAACGAACTACCATAGAAGCCCTATACCATCCAAACATAAGTGAAGACCATCCTACTATCACTATACCTCCTGTGTAAGGATCGTGAGAGACTTCTTTAAAAAACGTTTTTCCTCACATGTGGAAAACCCAGAGGATGATGTCCGAATAAAAGAAATAGAAGAGTTTCTTGGCCATATCCGACACCCTGCAGGACTTGTCCATCAATTCTTATATCTTCTCCAGGTTTTAATCATCAGATTCTACCACTATCGTGAGGTTATCTCTGAGAAGGGAATTGCTTCCTCCAATATATGCGCTATCACAATGTTTTTTACATCTTTGTTTTTTTACAGGTTCGCCAACAGGGCCTCGGTTATCGTTAGGAAGAGGAAGGGGGTGATGAGGTCCCCTTACCTAACCAAGCTTTCTAATATGATATTAGGCGTTAGGGTGCCCTTGACTTGAACATGCGTGGTGACATTTTAATGCAAGATCCTTACCCACCTTCAGTAGGGGGGGCAATATCCATTTTTCTGAGACACTTATCTAGGGGACTCCAGTCCACGTGGTCATACGCGTTATTGAAATCAATGAAGATAAAAGGTTATATACACCAGTCCACGTGGTCATACACGTTGTTGAATTATGTCTTTATCACCTTTATGATTTTATTGGCCAAAGTTTTGGCCAACATCTTGTAAACCACCACAAGAAGGGTGATAGATATATACTTCGTTATGTTCATTTCCTCCTCTTTTTTATAAAGGAGGGACAAAGGCCCTTGACCCACCACGTCCCCATATCCCCTAGCCTTCACTCACCTCGGTAGAAGCTCATTAAGTCTTTACTAAGGGTGCTCTACATGGGTTCCCCATAATTTCTTGGGGAAGTCGACTATCTCTGGGGTTTTCTCCTCCTCCTGCTATCCAAATCTCCTCTTAGTCGATGGGTTTTCTAAATTCTACTTGTGTTGTGGGGTGAGCCTGGGTAATAAAGCATTTGGGTGATGGATGGACAACCATGTAGAAAAAACCCCCAAAACACCCAATATTATGACTCCCTTTGAAAGCCCCAGTGCAGGTGCTAGGAGTGCGAATAAAGGCATATGGCAGACCCACAACGAATGACGAATGGTTACGACCCTTGCATAAACCAAATCATCAAACTGGAAAAGCAAACATACCTCGCTCTTTGGACGTGTGCCCTGGCGATAAACAATGTGGTACTTGGATCCTTATGGTACAAGTTGGTGTTGTGGCCACTGAGTGAGGGGGCGCCAAAATCACTTAAAAAACTAGTGGCGGTCATTCTGTGGAGGGGAGTTAGTGAGAGCCCAAAGGCCTCAAACATTATAAGCGGAGTAGGGCCAAGGGTGGTCTGTGTATCATCGACCCCCTGACCGACGTACAAACTTTGAGTCTACAAATGGATAAGGAAACTCACATTCTTAACACAAAGCCCATGGAGGGCATTCGTCCTCGACCAGATCGCCCGCCTGGCCCCTGAAGTGGCTCCCTCAATTGACCGCTGATCTGACTCGAGGATTGGTAGTAGACGGTCCCCCAGAAGGCGCACGCTATGACAAGGACCAAAGCCGACCTCAAGAAAGACCTCACAGATGATAGCTTCTGGCCCAGGCTCATAAACACTTGGAGGAAGTTCCCATTGCCAAACCGAACCCCACCAAAGCTCCAGGAGGAGATGTTCACACAACCACTATTCAGCGAACACTGGTGTACTGATGCACAGCGCCAAGTAATATGTAGCTTGGACGCGCGATGAAAAGTGTGGGTGAAGCATGGAGTTTTGAGGGTTGGAGACCTATGGAACATGGAGACCAGGGAGTGGAAAACCACAAAACAGCTCCGAGATAAACTGCGATACTGCCACCAAATTGAAAAAGGGATGGAGGTGCTAACTGACGCCCTCGCCCTGGCTTGGCATGCCAACCTCTGGAAAGGCCCAACCCTGGAGGAAGGAGACTGGATAGCCAAATTGAGGGAGACGGAGAGGGTAGGAAGGAGTCATATGGTACGCCGGGATGATGTGCTAGGAAGGCAGGCTGAGAGGAAGCCCCAATCCCTTCAAATGGCTCGACAAGAAAGATGTATATAGAATTTGAGTCATAGGAGAGGGGGAGGAATAGAGGGCCTACCAACCAGGCACCCACAGGACCCTCACAACGGGCAAAGGGTGGCACCCACAGGACCAGCCAACATCACACAAAAAAGGAAAAGACGTAAACAAGCTGGACTACCATCTTTTGTCTTTAACGACTGGAAAAAGATAGACCCGAACTTCCCCCTCAGACCAGCAACACAGTTCCCCGACTCCTTCCTGCCGCATTGCCTCTCCCTGGTTGAAGCTCAATGGTATGCAAGCTGAGTCGGATGTACACCGATACCCATTTTCTCTAATGCCTCTCAAGGAGGCTGGCAATGGGAGTCGGGTTGCACAGGGTCAGTGTCCTGTGCTGCTACTGAATTCTGGTGCCCTCCGGCTCAATCAACGCGGTCTCGTTCTCCTCACACAATGCCATTTCAGCACAGCGTCATTGTCATACCAGCCCCACAACATCACACAGTTCAGGTAGCGTCTTCTGAAGCCGAAGGGGTTAATGACCCCTTCAAAATATGTGCTTACTGTATCTGTGTGTGATGCTGGACCCGGTTTCCAGCATGTGCAGCTCCCCACCAACAGACAAGAACCAGCTGTGGGGTATAGGTACTACCAGGCGATGCTTTTATCAACCTCAGTAGTACCACCAGCAGACGAAAAAAAGAAAAAGAAAAAAGAAAAGACTTATGGAAGTTTGTCGCAAAGGGTTTATTCCGAAGTATGGAGGAAAATGAGTTCTGGGAAGTTGTCGAGTCTGCCAGCAGACTAAAATCCACTAGCAAGAGCCACATCGACTACCTCCTGCTCAGTCAATCCCCTGGATGCCAGGGTAATCAATATATATATATATACAGGGTAACCGGCGTTCGGGACGGGCCGAGCGCCCGAACCCGAACGCCCGAACGTATGGGACCCCTTGGGGATGCGTTCGGCCGTTCGGGCCGAACG
>BFEA01000015.1:5827854-5844278 GCA_003427395.1 Chara braunii | reverse complement strand
CTAGGCACACATTTGATCGCCGGGCGTGGTCAGCTGTGGACGCTCTGAGGCAGCAGGGCCACCACCCCTTCCATCCTTGCGTCAATACTCCTAGCGCATCCCCTTTTTATTTTTTATTTTTTTTTATTTTTTTTGAACAAGCTCCATCTATTGGTGGGGAGCAGCATCTGCTGGAAACCGGGTCCAGCGTCCCATAGATACAACCATATCCTCACTAATTGGCACGAGCTGGGAACCGGGCCCAGCGTCCCATAACGAGTACGTTCAGAAAACTTCAGAAAACTTCATC
Organism: Chara braunii; assembly: GCA_003427395.1. NCBI lineage: Eukaryota > Viridiplantae > Streptophyta > Charophyceae > Charales > Characeae > Chara > Chara braunii. Next base: position 5,843,989 of record BFEA01000015.1, on the reverse strand, counting down.
AGACAATTTCTAGCGCATCCCCTATCCCTACTAAATCGGAAGTTCTCATGGGGAGGTTTATTCCTGAGTAGGTGGTATTCCACTGGCGCCAATCATGGACCACGCCCCCCCGCCAGGTGCAGCCTCATGACTCCCACCTATTCTGATATCAGAGGGGACACCTTCCTGGTACTATTCCAGCTCAACCAGTTAGTGGGTACCCTGATGCGCAAAGGCAGGGCTGCCTCCCAACCCTACCTCACTTCAATTCTCCTAACGCACCCCCTGCACCAACTATCCTACCTCAGTGATACAAGCGGACTAACCCTTGGGTGGTGCGCAGGCAGTGTCTCCTAACGCACCCCCTGCACCTACTATCCTACCTCAGTGATACAAGCGGACTAACCCTTGGGTGGTGCGCAGGCAGTGTCTGTAATAGCTTACCTGCGTCAGCCCGAGGGGTTGTGTGTCCAACCGTGCGTCAAACCAATGCCCTGCCGGTGTCCACGGGTGAGGCTGCAATTGAGTTTTGAACCCGCAACTTCATACCACAATGCGCATTTCCAACCGGTGCTCTAACCACTGAGTTACATCAACTGGACACGCCAGCAAAATATTTCAATTTTAACTAAAAGGCACTTCCTTAGCGTAACCCCTGCTTCTCCATCTACCGGGGGCACTATCACCCCAGCTCGGATATGCCCGGGAGCCTCTCCCCGAGTGCTAGTGGTACCTGCTTTTACCAGTTCACAAAAAAAAAAAAAAAAAAAAAAAAAAGGGTACCAGCGCTGGGCCAGGACAACCCCCTCCCAGCCCCAGTTGAAGCACTACCGGATGAACCACGTTTAACAGGTACTTCGGTCGCCAAGCATGATCATTATGTAGTATGTAGCACCAACCCAGGTTAGTCCAGAACCGAACACTTCCACCGGGTTATATCCTACGTAGTGTCTACAGTCCCCACCCTTACCAAGGCCTTACCTAAGCCAGCCGTAGACCAACCCGGTGCCTTTTATTCCTAGCATAGTCGATTTTCCCCGTATCGGACTTACGTTATACTTCCTGTGAATACCAACCCAGGCTAGTCCGGAACCAAATGTTTCCACGGGGCTGCCCTAGGCAGTGTCTTGTCGGTCCTTCCCTGACCAGGGTCTTACCTAAGCCAACTCTAGACCAACCTAGGTAGTCTATTATCACCGTATTCGGGTCATGTATTATGGGTAATACCCAGCCCGGAACCGAATGTTTCCACGAAGCTACCCTAGGTAGTGTCTGCTGATCCTTTCCTGATCCGGGTCTTACCTAAGCCAACTCAAGACCAACCTGGGTACCTATTGGAATTATGTTATACATCTTATGGGTATTGCTAATTGCTAATGCATTTATGCTCACCAGTCTCCCACCCCCCATTCTTGCTGGACAAGTACGAGGATTCCTCCCCCCCCCCCAAAGGCCATCTACTCTTCTCTCCAGACCCCCTATCAGTTCCAACAAATCCCCCTTCCCATAGGAAGGGTTACTGCGACTTCACCCCGAACTACCTTCCCTTGAACATCGGTGGCAGGCACAAGCACCATGCTAAGTTGCTAACACATGTATCCCCAGCAGACGTGATATGAGACGCAGTCCTCCAGCTAGACCTTGAACCCACAACCTCTCGCAGGATATATCAATGCTGTAACCAACCCACCTACCATGCTTGCTGTCCCAGGTACTACCACAGCTATGTTAGGCTGGGGGACTACTCAGTGGGTGTCAATCTAACACCATGCCACAGGACATCGGAATCGAGCCCAAAACCCGTCCCTTGAGAGGCCGGTGCTCTAAGCAACTGAGCTACCACGTGCTGCTCCCCACGAATAGATTGGGGCATTGTTGTCAATAAACAAATAAATAAACAATTCTCCTTTTGGAGTCTTTGGACCAGAAAATAATTACAGAAAAGAAGAGATGCAAAGTCCAGAAGGTAAAAAAGATGAAGTTTTCAAAGGAATAAAATGTTAGAGAAGTTTTAATTCTTGTCTTCCCATCCTCCTCCTCCTCCTCCGGCTGCTGCTGCTGCTGCTGTACATGTCATTGTCATCGTAGGGCACGCTGTCTTGTTCCCTTTGAAGTTTGGAGCCTTTCCTTTTGGATTTTTTTTCGGAGACGCATGCGGGACAGGGGAAGGGGGAAACATAAAGTGTTGCCGTTTGTTGTGCCTAAGGTCATTCTGCTGAGAGGGGAGCAAGTCGGCCAGAAGCAATGGTGAAGAGCGCTGTGAAAGTGTTTGTTCGGTTTCGTCCGAGCGGAATTCCGCCAGATGGTGTCGAGGTGCTTCCCGACGGGAAGTCTGTGATCGTTGAGGTAAGGAAGAAGGAATCGTCAGGTGTCGTCAACAACAATCGCGAACGGCTTTCTTTCAAATTTGACGGGATCATCCAAAACACCAGCCAAGAGGCAGTGTTTACAGAATGTGCAGAGGACGTAGTCTCCCGAGTGCTCAATGGCTACAATGGCACGATTTTTGCCTATGGCCAGACGGGGTCGGGTAAGACATATACAATGGTGGGTGAAAATATGATCTTCCATCTGCGAGGCATCATCCCCCGCTCCCTCCACTACGTATTCCGAGAGATAGATTTGAGAACTGATCGAGAGGTTATTGTGAGAGTGTCGTATTTGGAGATCTATGGGGAGGTGCTTTGTGACCTGCTGTCGGACGACCCGGCATCGGGAGAGAACCTGGCGATAGTGGAACAAGCAGGCGTGACAAAGGTGAAAGGGCTGACGAAAAGAATAGCAAGGAGCGAGGAAGAGGCACTGACCTATTTCTTCGAGGGCGAGGCGAATCGATCTGTTGGACCACACATACTAAACGAAACGTCAAGCCGATCGCACTGCATCTTCACCATTCACTTGGAGTGCAAACTGAATGATCATCCCAGCGAAAAGGTAACGGTGTCGAAGTTGAACTTGGTGGACTTGGCGGGATCGGAGAGGGTGAAGAAGACGATGACGTCTGGCGACATGCTGAAAGAGGCGATGACAATCAACAAGTCCCTGACTTTCCTGGAGCAGGCTGTGAATGCACTGTCCAAAGGGCACAGCCACGTGTCGTTCCGGCAGACGAAGCTGACCGCAGTGTTGAAGGATGCCCTGGGCGGCAACTGCCGAACAGTGATGATCGCGTGTGCATGGACGGAGACTCCCTATCTGGAGGAGACGATGACCACTCTCAAGTTTGCACAAAGAGTCAGGGCCTTAACGACGTACGCTGTGGTCAACGAGAAGTCGGACCCTGCGACGATGATCAGGCGCTACGAGAGGCAGATTGCGGATCTCAAACAGGAGCTAGCGATGCGAGACACATTGACCGGCCGAGGTCGCATCCCCTATGATGATCCAACGGATGTGGAGCGGCATGAGTTGGGGAACAAGATCCGTGCGTATCTGAATGGCGAGGCGAACGTGGACATCGTTCCAATTGAGACTCTGAAGCAGATCAAGGAGTGTTTTCGGCAATTCCGTGAAGCACACGTGTTGCTCTTGGCAGACTTGAAGAAGGAGGTGGCAGAGAGGAGGGCGTCCGTGACAGAAACCGAAGGATTGAGTGGATCGCCAACAGAGGGGGGGCAAGCGGCCGGTGAGGAGAGCGGCGGGGAAAGTCTCGTGGGGGAGGTGGACCCGGATCCCAAGCTAGGAATCGATGTAGGACAAGCCCCTGCCAATGCCAGGCCTTCGCAACCGGATGGATCGGCCGACCCCCTTCATCCCTCCTCTGGCGACGACAACCAGACATCCGCTGCAGAGAACAAGGACGACCGGGACTCGGCGGCATGGGAAACTGAAACCGCCCGAAAAAATGTGTTTCTTACACAGTACAAGAAACATGTACCCGATGGCAAGACACTCGACGAGACCCTGAAGAACTGCTTGGTGAAGCTGAGGGAGAAGCGCCATGCTATCAAGGAAATCATAAACTCTGTCAATCAGTCGAAGCGGAGCATAGATGAGCTAAGGGAGAGCCTCGATGCCAAGAGGGAGGAGAGGCTCAACAACCGCACACCACGGACCGTGGAGGCAGAGATGATCGATGAAGAGGAGTTTGAGATGGCCAAGAAACTGAAGGCGCTGAAAGTGTCCTATCGACAGGGATTCAATGTAATCAAGACGCTACGCGCCGAGCTGCAGACCCTTGCAGAAGAAGCCGCTGAGTGCCGAAATAACCTCGTTGTGGGGTTCAACACATGGTATGAGGCTCAGCGGTCGGCAGTAAAAAGCGAGCAGCCTGGGCAAGAAGACGCTTCTTCACCTGAAGACAACATCCATGGGGACCCGAGTTCAAATCTCCTGCCAGAACAGCTTGTGCTCCAAAGGATGAATCATGACGATCCAGAGATGGCAGTTTTCGAAGCCGCGAAGAAGCTGATGAGCAGGAATATGCGACGGGGCGGTCTATCATCATCCTATCAGAACGAGAAGATGCGGTTTGGGGCACGGACAAGATACCACTGACTCCCTTGTGTCCCCTCATCTTCTGATTGTAATCATCGACATCATCATCCCATCAGAGCGAGAAGATGCGGTTTGGGGCGTGGACAAGATACTACTGACTCCCCTGTGTCCCCTCGTCTTCTGATTGTAATGATCGACACAAGTTCCGTTTCCATCGCCTGTTCTTCCTTTTTCTTTTCTGCCAAAATTGTTGGACCATTTCTCAATTTATGCGTGTCATCCTTGCACAAGGGCCCTGCTAGTCTTCTCTCCCGGTTTCGTTCAAATTTTAACGGACTTCCCGAAGGACTTATTTTGGCTTTTATGACTTTTTAATGAATTTGGTCTACTTCTCAATTCATGTGTGCCCTCCTTGAAATGCAGGCGCCATGCCTCCCGCTGATCTTCTCTCCATCGTTCCAATTTTAATGGATGTACACCGAAGGACGTCAATCGGATGGTATTATAGCATACCGAAAATGAATGGCCTTCTCTGATGCCGGCGAAGGGATCAGACGAGCAACTCCTCATCGTAAGGAGGCACATGCAGCTGCAGCTTCAACACTGCTGATCAATGACCAAGCTGGTCATCGTCAGCGCACAACAGCAGATGGGCCACGGTGGGACTGTTATCATGCTGTGTGTGTGTTTTTAATTTCCACCAGCAGAGCCCCTATTCCACCCAGATGAGTAGATTTGAGTTGAGCCAGCCGAACAGTTAAACAATTTCACCTCTTTAGCAAGCAACATGAATCATAAATTCATAATAGAAGTTATAGAACCATTGAGAACTGGGCTCGGCTGGGGTTTCTTTGGGGCAACAGCTCCTCTTTTACTAGGCCTCGCTTGTACAAGGCTGCCCACATTGATTGTGGTTGAGTGGCCGCTTCCCGCATCCCCGTGTGCCTTAATGGCTCACTTGCATGTTATATGCTCTTGTGCATTTCACTTGAGATCTTCATACTCCTGTTCATTTCACTTGAGATCTTCATACTCCTGGTCATTTCACTTCAGATCTTCAGCTTATACTTTGTGTGTGTGTGTGTGTGTGTGTGTGTGTGTGTGTGTGTGTGTGTGTGTGTGTGTGTGTGTGTGCTAAGAAACATCGCGGTCGGGCGTGGGAAAGGTGCTGATAAGAGAAGACACCCCCTCTACACCCGCTGTTTGCGAATGGCTTTGGTGGGGAGCTGCACCTGCTGGAAACCGGGTCCAGCGTCCCTTAACATTCAGGACAGGGAGCCATTGTTAACTATGTTACGTTGGCTGTTTTTTGCGGGACCCCAATCATGCAGAACAATGCAGAGATCCCTGTCACTAGCCCTAGATGAACTTGTTGTCACAGAGCCATGCACTTCACAATCCCAAATTTTTCTGGACTCTAATCAAGCACGACAATGCATAGACCCCTCTCGTGAGGCCCCAAATGAGCTTGTTGTTGCAGTGCCCTTTGTACCCTGGCCAGAATTCCCATGTCACAGCCCACAGCTACCAATCTCTTTCAGTCCTGGCCTGTTGTTCCCTTAGCCCACACCAATCCAGCAGCAGGAGACTTCGCTTAACGGAATGCTGAGGTCTGTTACATCATGCCCCAACTGTTCCACCGGTGGGGAGGTACTTGTACAGACATCCTGGCCAGGCCATAGACGCTGGAGATGTCACTGTTACAGCAGGGCAATATCCTTTTAGCCGAAACACCTGCCCGGGTCACCCGGATTCGTGTAGTTGTAAAGTCATAAAGGTTGTCAATTATGTGCTGGTAGTCACATCTTGCAGTCCTTCTACCACGTGGCTGATGATGACGTGTCGTCGTCGTCGTCTGTGGACGGCTCATTAGGGTATGTGTGTGTGTTGTATAAGTACCCCAAATTCTCTCTCTCTCTCATTTCCTCCACAAATCAGACGAAACATCCATCCATAACAAAAGGTATAGATATTAGATAGCTAATAATATTATGTAATAGAAAATGCAAGGTTGGTCACGTTTGTGTGGTTCAGCGCCAAGTGTGTGTGTGTGTGTGTGTGTGTGTGTGTGTGTGTGTGTGTGTGTGTGTGTGTGTGTGTGTGTGTGTGTGTGNGAGAGAGAGAGAGAGAGAGAGAGAGAGAGAGAGAGAGAGAGAGAGAGAGAGAGAGAGAGAGAGAGAGAGAGAGTGTTCTCTTTTTCCAGAGTCATAGTGGGACTGTTATCATGCTGTGGAAGTGGAATTCTGTGTGACTGGGGCTTGGCCTAGGAGTGTGCTGTAATTTGGGGAAGTTTGATGGTTACAGGCTCACAGCCACACATGGGGCTTTTTATTTTATTTATTTACTTACGTTAACCCCGAGGGGGGGCCTGCTAGAGAAGCCAGACATGGTGCTGCGTTGAGCTTGATTGCTTATTCTGGGGTCGTCTTTGCATGGGACAAGGGAACAAATAGCCCACTTCTGTTTCTTTTTTTTTTTCTTTTTTTTTTTTTATGAAGGGCGACAGGCTTGAGATATCATCATTGGACTGTCCCGCCCCAGGTAGTTCATAATTATTCAATTATTCAATTATTCAATTATTCAATTATTCAATTATTCAATTATTCAATTATTTCTTTCTGGTCATCTCATCTTTTCTTTTCTTTTTTTTTTCCTTTTTTTTTTAAACGAACGGGCCCAGTGCCCAAGGCTTATATTTCCATTAACATATCGAGGCCGGGGTCCTCACAGTCTACCCGCAAGAATTCTGGGAGCATTACCCAGTTTCGCTTACAGGGTGGGACCACACCCTGCGAGGCATACCATGCCTCCTGACATCCAAATCGCTCTTTGTGTCCTGATTACCCAGACCTACACGGTTGTCTGAGCGTTGTGACTGACCGCCCCTAACACGGGGCAGTGGAGCAGTGCTCCAGGTGCTGTTGCTGACGCTCACTCGTACCACGCTTCCTACCAACTGCTGCCCTCCTACTGCAGAGAACCAACCGAGCGCCCAGGTAAGTTACTCATCCTTAAACAGCCACTCATCCAACGAAAGTCTACCATCCTGACTCTTGGCCAGCTGACCTCTTAAACACCATGTATCCGTGAACCAACGGCGGAGGCCTGCCGACCTTTGCTTCGGCGAGGAGACTTTCCTTCTCCAATCACATTTTATGCTCCGACAGATATGGAGCTTCACCATGGATTTGATTGTTTTGTCTGACAAAAACGGGCCTTCGAAGACATTCTTATTTCTGACTTCCCAAACCACCAGAAACAAACATGCCCTGAGGGCCTGGGCTACATAGCCCCATCCTTTATCCAGAGCAACACCTTCTGGGACGCCGCCGAATAATATCCAGTGGTCATCCCAGGGAAATGCTGGGCCGCTGATGCGGTCCCAGTGGGATTTCCACCAATCCCAAATTCTTCGAGACAGCAGGCATGACAACCACAGGTGTACCGTAGATTCAAAAGGCCACCGACATCTTGCGCACCGGATCTCTACTTCCATTCCCCTACCGACCAGCCAGACTGCCGAAGGGGTCGAGAGTAGTGAAAGTAGCCAGAGTAGAGCCGTGGCTCTGATCAGAGGCATTTTCTTTAGTTGTGTCCAGCATCTTGTGATATCTCTGCTGATCTGTGTGTCCGCTGTGGAGTCGACTTGTGACCACCTGCTTATGGCCACTGAGAGGGGGGTTCTTGCTGGAAGCTGAACGTCGTATCCACCTGCTGTGGTGAAGTCTGTGAGCCAAGCGTCCTTGGGGAACTTCCTGGATCCCTGCCAGGACCACAACTTGGGATCCAGTCGCAGATTATGGATTGGAATCCCGTTTGCCCAGAGCTTGCATGTCCATTCCCCGTCTTCGTTGCAGATGTCCCGAATTCTGATTTGAGTTAAATTGCCCAGTGGCCTGTTATAGGATGGGAAAGAGCTCCCTTCCTCGCACAGGAGAGCCTCTGATCCTGGGACTCTATCCCAGCGTTGAAACGTTCTGGTACCTTCCGAATCCGTCGAGAGGAGTTTCCACACTGTGTCTGTTTGATCTTCTTGTGTCCCTGGTGATTGCGTAATGAACCAAGTTCCCGGAGGGGGAACTCCTGCTGGGCTCAGCAGGTGTTCCCACTCCGGGGGGATGGCGGCCAGTACTGCGGCCGCCCTGGCTTCCACTTGTCCCAACCTTCCCAATTTCCGTTTCAACTCTTGCATCGGTAACCATTGGCCCGTCAGCTCGTCCCACAGGTCTGCTACTCTCAGGATTCCTTTTTCTACCCATTGTTTCCCAAATGCGGCCGGTTCACTTCCTGCTGAGAATGGTTTGCCGTCCTTTCCCCGAATATGAGGGTTGTCGAACAGTGGTTGTACGAGCACTTTGTCCCTGGATGTGGGGTGGACCCATACCCGGGGCCCTACCTTTCTCCAGGCATTTAGGACATCCTGCCAGAACGGGGACGAAGTTTTTCTGCGAAGGTACGAGTCCATCATACAGCAAGTCCACACATCCCTGACTCGAGGCAGGTTCAAGTCGTGTGCGAGGATCTGTTCCGCGAGGAGAATCCAGTGGTCCTCCGATTGGCTCGACACCGCCTTGATTACCCATTTGACCAGAAGTGCTGCATTTTGCCTAGCCGGGTCTAGCAATCCCAGGCCGCCTTCTTCTCTGGAGCAGCAAACTAACTCCCATGCTACTTTTGAAATAAATCCTGCATCTGTTTTGGCAAACGGTTTCCACAGGAATCTAGCTGTTGCGCGCCTTACTGTTTTCACCAGCTGTTTTCCTAATGCTCTTATAGTACCAACGAACCACAGTAAGGCAAACAGTGCCACATTGGTTACTAGAGCTCGACCAAACAATAAAAGGTGTTTAGTCGGGCCACAGATGGCGAGCCTTTGGATGACCTTCTGCTGTAGCAAATCGTTTTGAGCGTCTGCGCATCTTCCTAACGTAACCTGCACTCCCAGGTATCTTTCTGAGTTCCCACTGACAACCCTCTTCATTCCCCATTCAACCACAAGGTTGTATCCCTCAGGCAGCAGGTAAATGGACTTTGTCCAGTTTACTGCGGCCTCCGATAGTACTGAGTAGTCTGACAAACAGGATTTGAGTGCCCCCAGCGAACTCTGAGTGTTCTCCGAGATTGCCATCAGATCGTCTGCGAGGGCTTTCACTCGACAGTCCACATGTTGCACCGGTAGACCCTCGATACTAGGATGGGATCTGACGTTCGAGATTAGCACTTCCAATTGTAGGACAAATAGTAAGGGGGTCAGCGGGCACCCCTGCCTTAGGGACCTGGTCAAGGAGAACGGGGCCGAAATGTGGCCGTTCACCGAGACTGATGCTGTGGAAAAGGCGTACAATACCATCACCCATCTGCAAAAATTTGAACCAAACTGAAGTACATTCAGCGTCGTCAACACATAGGCCCAATTGACCCTATCGTACGCTTTTTCTAAGTCTAGTAAGAGCACTGCCACATCCAGGTTCTTTTGCTGAACCCATTCCAAGGCCTCGATGGCCGTAACAATATTGTCAAAAATTGACCGCCCTTTTACAAAGGCGGCCTGATCTCGTCCTACCATTTCCGAAAGATATCTACCTAACCTATTTGCTAATAACTTAGCCAATAATTTATATGATACATTCAATAAGGAGATAGGTCGCCAGTTCCGGATCTCCGCCTTATCCCCTTTTTTGTACATGATTGAGATAATACCATGCGTCATGCCTCTTGACAGAAGACCCTCCGTGAGCGCCTCGTTGTAGATTTCTACCAAATGAGGGAACAACAATTTGCCATGTAGGAGGTAGAATTCAACTGGCAATCCATCTTTGCCAGGGGACTTACCTTTAGCCATGCTGTTAGCCGTTTCTTCCAGCTCTTCTATTGTAACAGGTCTGTCTAGGTCAAGCCTGCCGGCTGGACCAAGTCTAACTGTGAGGTTTCCAATGGTCTGAGTTTTCGGCGAGGTTAGTCTCCGGGGATTCTCCAATTCTACGCGCCGTGAGGATGTCTTTAAAATAGAGTACTACATAGGCACACATGGCGTCTGATGTTGATGTTGGTCTTGCTTCATGTATGAAAGGGTGGTTCAGTGTCTTCATCGAGTGTGCTGTCCTTTTGGGCAGTAACTTTTTGAAAGCCTCCTTGGTCATCCTGTCGTACACTGATATGCCCTTCACTGTTAATCTTTCAGCCCATTCTTCTGATTTTATCTGTTAGAGTTCATCCCATTTTGCCAGCAATCTCATCCTTTCTGCAGCCCACACCGAGGCCGAGACCGGATGTATTTGCATCCTCTCCTCTACCAACTGCAGGCCCTTGAGGATATCTGCCTCTTCTTTATTACGATTTGCTGCCATGATACGTGAAAAGACATTGAGGTGGTTGGAGACTATGGCAGTCCCTGCATCCCACCAGTCCCCGGAGGACTGAAAGTGGTGCTGAGCCTTGGGCCATGCAGTAAAAAATTTATCTACCCAGGCCGAAAGGCCTGGGTCCCTGAGATTCTGGACATTCAACCGAAAAAAAACGTTGCCTTTGCCTGCAAGGTCTAGCAACTGGAAGGTCATCCTCACAGGGTAGTGATCGGACATTGGGTGACGTATCACTTCGACGTTTGTTACTAATCCCCACCAGGTCGGGCTCAATAGTCCGTAATCCAGTCTTCTTAAGCATCCTCCCGATTTTCCTTCCGACGCCGCAGAGCCCCAGGTGTAGCCTGGGTCGGACTAATGGATGATTCTGTAGGCATCACATAGTTCTAACTCTTCCATGTATTCTGTGATTGCGTGCAGGTCTGGGGGGGCCGTTGAGGAGCTTTGCACATCATCTAACGAAATGTTCCAATCGCCGGCCACAAGGAGGTTATCCACATTTGGGGTGAAGGACATCAGGTCTTGGAAGAACTTTACCCGTTCCGCCCTCTCCACTGGAGCGTATACTGTCATTACTGCCCACTCAGATCCGAACACTGAGAACTTAAGACAGGCCCATCTTCCCCACAGATCCACTGCGTGATCTAGGATCTGAATAGGGAGGTCTCTGTGGAGCAGAATGCCCACACCTCCTCTGGTTCCCACTGCGGGGGACCAGAGTTGGGGGCCGTCCCACCAGGGTCCTAATTCCCTGATCTTCTTCTCGTCAAACTTCGTTTCTTGAATGCAATTTATATGGATTTTCTTTTTGTGGATCCAAGATTTCAGTCGGGCTCTCTTGCTTCTCTTCGATGTGTCCCCAAGCTCTCTGAGGTTCCAAGTGGCCACGTGCAGTCTATCCATTCAAACTCGCATTCAGGGTCCGGGATTGGATGGGAACTGTTCCCGTGAGTGCGCGAGGTTCGTTTCCTGACTGTTGTCTGGTAGCTGGCCGTGATGTTGAGCTTGTGGTCGGGGCCCATTTCTGGGCCAGAATATTTTTTAAGTAAATGGACTACAGCTTCTTGTTTTTTGGCAGTTTTCCATTTAACTTACTCAGGGGGCTCGCATCTGAGATATGTTGTATCCCTATCTATTTGAGGGAGTCTGCGTCCTCTTCGATAAATAATGTGAGTGGAATCAATCTCAAACCCTCCACCAGGAGGGTATCCAATCTTTCCTGAGGGATCAGTGTATCCAGTACTGGGACGAATATCTTGCAAGTCCTGTCGTCCAGTTCCTGGTATAGCCTTGTCAACGCCATATCTGGTACCAGTCTCAGTGGGAATCGATCTCTGAACATGATTTTGACCGCAGACATAATTGTCTGCGGGGTAACAGGTTCCTCTGTTTGCTGTGTCAAGAACATGACCTTCTCATCCGTGGGTTGCCATGCAACTGCATGAACAGTTCCGTTCACCAGTGGGCAAATGAGCGGCATCAGGCACTTCTCTAGTGTAGGCTGAGACTTGGATGAGGTTATCATCCTTTTGCTGCGGGAGGTTTTGACTCCCGCCTGTAGGATTGCCACCCTCGGTCCTGAATTGGCCGATTAGGATGACTCCGCTTTACTGTGGATCGAGACTCTTGAGTCCGTTCTCATTAGCTCTCCCTCTTTTGGAGGGGCTTCCAACAGCAGGAGGTGTGATGAGGAGGAACTGGTTCGTACTATTCTGGCTGCTTTGAGAGGGGATTGTCCTCTCGTGCTTCTTCCGTAGACCTGAACTGCTGAGGTGGCGGCTTCTCCATCTACTCCCTGCCTGAGACCTGGGCTTTTAGCAATTCCTGTGGATGTGACCGGTCTAATTGGGGTAGGACGAAACACTCCGGAGTTGAATCTCTCCGTGTCCGGCGGGGGGGGCTCCTCCCCACCAGCTGTTGTTGGATCTCCTGAGTATTGCGCTGCTGGTCTTACCTCTTGAGCGTTGAGCGTGGTGGGGCCGAATCTTCCCTGCATTCTAAGCTGACCGTTTGTCTCACCCCGAAGGTATGTCCCATACGGGTCGTGCGCTGGGCATAGCCCAGGAGAGAACATTGGATTGTTTACAGCAGTGGGCTGATCTGCTCGACCTCCGGAGAGGCCGAACTGCTGAGAGGGGGACCGGGCCGGAGACAGGCTCCTAGTAAACATCCCGTTGATTCTGGCTTCCTGGTGCGCAAGAGACCCCTGGTATTTGGGAGTTCCTCTGCGACCTCTTGCCCGAGAGTCAGTTCTCGAATGGGAACTGGATGTAGAGGATGATGCGTCATCGTCCTCCTCCGACCTCTAGGAGGTCCGATCCCGGCCAAACTTGTTGCGCCGCCTGTTTTGGTTGCTCTTCTTTCTTGTGCACTGGTCTTCCGTGTGGAAGTACCAACGGCAACTCGTGCAGTATGGTGTGGATGATGAGGCTAACCTCACTTCCACCATATCTCCTTGCTCTATCCGTACCCAGACCCTATCGACGAACTTGGACCGGCAGTTTGGATCCAATGTACATTTAATGTCCAGTAATCTTGGGTTCGATGAGAATCTGTCTGGTGGGTTCATGCTTACTACCGGGCCGATGATCTGGGCTAGTGATGATTTGAGGTAGAGTGGTGGGTGCCACAAGGTCTCTTCGATATGTTAGGCGCGAAGCGCACGGAAAAGTATACCGGAAGTGACAATAAAAGCAGAAAAGCTGTAAGTATGTGTCCAGTGGGACTTGGATGGCTAGTACCCAGAATGTGTTTTCCATCTCAGTTTTCCGTAACTCTTTCCATTCTGCCCTCGGGACCCATGGTTTCATCTCTCTTTCCTTTCAACTGGACTTCCCCCGAGCCCTCGTTAGCCATCCATTCCGCCACCACACTATCTCTTGCGACATAGGAGATGACATTCGCCCCTTCAAATTTCACTCTTCCTTTTCCTACAGGTGGATCGAAAATTCCTTCTCTCTTCCAACCATTTTCATATGCTCTAACAATATCTTCCTTCACTTTTCGGGGAAGATTTCTCGCGTCATCCCTGAAGATTATGACAATCGTTCGCTCCTTCAACCATTGAATTTTAATCCCATCATAACGAGCATCTACGGTGACCACCGCCTCGTTCCCTTCGATTGTTACATCCTCAAAAGGAATGTCTTCCAGGCATAAGCCCTCATCATAGCACATAGTGAGAAGCATTCTAACCCGTTCCTCGAATCCATCATCCTGTCCATCCTGTTCCCTTTCCTCCCCATCCATTGCTACATCTAAATCTAATTGCTGCTGTGCTTCCATGTTCTCCGCTGCCAATGGCAAGACGACTACAGGATCCTAGCCCTTCGCACTGAGCTGGCCTGTTGTATCACGAAGAGTAAATTGATATCCTTATTCTCGCTTATCGAAAAACTGTTTTCTACTTGAATCAATCACTGTCGGCTATAGTGATACCCGGATCCACTGGGCCAATTACTGAGATTCCACCTCGCGGCTACACTGCGAGCCTGCATTGAGGTTTCCTGATCTCCGTTCCGCGCTCTAATCCGTATTAGGCGATGTACCTAAGTACGGGACAACCCCTTGAAGTTCTCGCGTGGCGCCTGACTAGGTGTCTGCCGTGATGCCCTCGAACTAGAGCTCCTATTCTTCCCGTTAGTCTTACTGGAGGGAAGGGCGGACGAGCGGTCTCCTGCCCGTAGAGCCTGGCCGGATGAGGGAACCAACCTTCAATTTCTCCGGATCTCGTTATTTATCAGCGATTGAGATATGCAACCCGAGTTGTGGGTGACGCGAGGTCCTGCCACCTACTAAGTTATCCGGCCGAACCACTCCGGAAAATAATCCTCGTTACAAATTACCCAAGATTCAGAGCAATGGAGACATCACGAATTACTGTACTGAAGCGCCTTGTCCTCGGAGGTCTTGATACCTATCTAAACTCCACCCGTAATACCTGAATTCAGACTACATGCATCTTACAGCGCCCTTGTTTCTCTCCAGGATTACATCCACGATCACAATCATCTTCTACCGCGGAACCAAAGAGGAAACAATCTTTCATTCATCCCAGATTACAATGGTGAGCGGGTTAAGAGTACAGAGAGTTACCCAAAGATCTCCTGTCCGTTCTCTCGCACTGGCTGATGGTGACGGCCCTGAGTGTTTCCATTCGAGGGCGTGACATAATTACCATATCAAGTGAAGAGCCTCTGCTTCATCCGATCATGCCGCGGGGAAAACCCTTCGTCCAGGTGAAGGGGACAAAGCGTGAGGAATTCACGCCGCCATGGTCGTGGCCATGGTTGTCGGCTTCACCGCGGTAACTCGCGTTGCGGTAACGTTAGTACCGTTGGACGAGTCGGCGGCCTCTGTGTGAGCAGACCCAGGCGCGAGGCCACGAGCGCTCTACCGGCGCCGTTGGCGGCGCTCCCCTGGTCATCTCATCTCATTGGAACTGGATTCAAACTCGGGTTTCAAAAAAAAAAAAAACTTGGGTCTGCATTTCACAAGTTCGTGGGTGTATCAACTGTGCCTGGCTCGTTGGTAAGAGACATCCTTCAGTTAGTTTGGACTCTGGAGAAATCCGAAGAATTAGTGGCTCAGAATCTGTACCCGGGGCAAGGTCAGATTCGCAAAGACGATTGGATTGGACGCCTGAATCTGGACGTTGTTGCGAAATAATACGTGCAGAAAAGTGTAATTGACCTGGTTTCTGCATCGATCTGCATACAACTCATCGAGCTTCAGGAGCTTAATTCAATCCTGCTTGCTGGGGGAACGTCACCCCCGTGCTTCTACATTGCCACGGTGGAGACCATCCACCTTGTCAGGTGCACGGAACACGGGGCACAGGTACGTTCTCCCTTCATTTCCTTTCTGTAGGTGATATTCCCTAACCTTGTTGTGACATCCATCTATCGGCCGCAGGCCCTTTTAGGAGGCCGCCCACCACCAATTGGATTTATCTACGGCGCTGGGCCTCCGAAAATTTCATAGGCGACGAGTTTTCTTTTCAGCAAGGCTGGGGCCGTGTACTGGCGGCTTAGGGGGATTCGAACTCTGGATCAGTGTATCAAAACTCAGTAATATATCGTCTAACAGAACTGCCCAGTAAACCGTAGGCAGAGAGGGAGATGAGGACAACAAACGAGGGGCAGTGTGACAAACTGTTTCGTCGGACTTTCACCTACCTACTCAGGGTTCGCCCCCCCCCATCCCTTACAAAGTGATATATATATATATCGTCAAATATATATATATCGTCAAATAGAACTGCCCGGTAAACCGTAGGCAGAGAGGGAGAAGAGGACAACAAACGAGGGGCTGTGACAAACTGTTTCGTCGGAGTTTCACCGACTCATCAGGAGGCT